>JAJAGP010000313.1:0-190000 GCA_025084515.1 Ancistrus triradiatus
TATATATATATATATATACACACACACACACACCTCATTATGGCTGACTTGAACATGAATCTGTTGTTGTTTGTGAGTGTGTTGTTTGAGTGTGTGTGTTCTCTCCCCACTGTCCCACAAGCATGGCTGGCCTCTGTTTTTCACCTCTCTCTGGCAGACACAGCCTCACCCAGGTGCTGCCAATGAAACTTTAATATGTGATTTAAATATGGAGGGAATTAGCTTTTGAGATGCATGGACTTGGGCAGCTGCGCAGGGTGCAGTGGTCAGGCAGGCGCTCTGGGAGGCCAAGGGTTCGGCTGAGCCATGCACACCGTGGAAGAATATGTTAATCCGTGGGTAAAAATAACGTGGCCCAATCCTGCAGCTAACATCGCTAGCCTAATGAGATCTAGCGTTGGGGAGGCGAGGGCACTTGGCCGCATGGCCACGCCGGATCATGATTATTGATGGTCTTATTTCGTGGGGGTGTAAATTATTCATCTGCTTTGTATCAGCTGCATTGTAATCACTCGCATTTGTGTTTTAGCCCTTTTGATCCATTGTTAATAACTAGGACGGTTCATTATAAGTTGAAGAATTTGATGAGGTGATTGAGTTGGCGGACGCACGTATTTTATAATTGCACCTGGAAAAGGTAACGCTCATTCCCATTGCCTCTTGTTTGAACTTCACGGGAAAAAAAAAAAGTTAAAATGGCTCCGTTAAATGTTTGATCCATATATTTCATATATCTTGTCAGCATTAATTACAGCATATTAAAGTTTGCCCTTTAAAAAGGCCCAGTGAAGGGCGCGAGAGATTTCCCTCCTGATTACCTCACATAGCAGAAATAGTTAGAATGCTCGCCACAATAAGAAACTCATTTAATCTTCGCATCAGTGTGAATTGGTGAGAAGGAACTTGGAACGCCTTGAGTAGCATCTTTTTAAAGAACTACACACCGTGATATTCAAGACATTAGAGATTTTAGTCTGTTTTTGATACGATAATGATTTGATTTGATGATGATTCCAGGACTTGTGCCTTTTATATCCGATCCTTACTTTTTTTTTTTTATATATTTATATATAAATATGATACTTTGTGTACCACGGCTGAAATAGACAACACATATTACATTTACAGCATTTAGCAGACGCCCTTATCCAGAGCGACTTACAATTGGTACAGTCTTACAATCCAAGCAATTGTGGGTTAAGGGCCTTGCTCAAGGACCCAACAGTGGCAGCTTGGCAGAGGTGGGATTTGAACCCTGGACCTTCTGGTCCATAGTCCAGTACCTTAACCGCTAGGCTACCACAGTCCCACATATTAAAGGTGCTGTTTATGGTCAACAATCCAACATTGTGTTCTACCTGCTTTAGGGTAACACTAGAATACTAGATTCTTCTTAGTTAAATACATTACCGTACAAAAGTCTTAGGCCACCATTAGATTTGAGTTTTTGCTTATATAAATGACCATATATAACGTATTGTTGATGACTGGACCCAGACTCTTCTAACTTGGATTCGTCACTCCATAATACTCTTTCCACTGATCTTCCTTCCAATATTTGTGAGTTTTAAGCCTTTTCACCCTGTTCCCCTTCTGAAAAAGTGGTTTCTCGACGGCTGTTGCTCAAGTGTAAGGGGTGATCACACTAAATACTTGCCACTGTAACCTATGGAAGTGGTTTGTCTGGGTTTTTTCTGTTTTTTGGGACTGTGGTAGCCTAGCGGATAAGGTACTGGACTATGGACCAGGAGGTCCAGGGTTCAAATCCCACCTCTGCCAAGCTACCACTGTTGGGTCCTTGAGCAAGGCCCTTAACCCACAATTGCTTGGATTGTAAGACTGTATCAGTTGTAAGTCGCTCTGGATAAGGGCGTCTGCTAAATGCTGTAAATGTAAATGAGAAATAATTATATATGGTCATTATATTATTGCTAAAACAATGGTATATCGAATCTAATAGTGCTGTCTACATCTTTTGCACAATATTGTACATTTTAAGAGACATTATTGCAAAAAAGGACTGCATCAATTCAATTTTATAACAGTTCTTTAAAGGTTGCTTTCAATTTTCTCATTTTAATGTAGTCATCCATTTTAAAGTCAGCTCCTATTGCGTGGATTATAGCTGCTGCAAACATCATGGGGACCTGGGTGTGAATCCTGGGATGAGCTTGAAAAGTGAAGGACTTGTTGTACCGATACGGAACCCCCCCATGATGGAGTGGCTCCCTGTACAGGGTGTACTTGTTCCCTCTCCCAAACCCATGAGCCTAGGCAGGATAAGTGTGTGTAAAATGGCATGCTTTGCTTTTGCATTGCATTTTTTAAATTCTAATTCATTTGTAATAGACCTGCATAAGGAATCATTAATTGTTAATATCATTAATATTGGCATTGGATACTGATGTCGCATTCTGTGAGCATTTTCTCCATTCTGGGAATTAATAGCATTTATTAACAGTAGCAAACTGTTATGTAGCGAGATGAGTTGAATCAAGCGAATGCATGGCAGGCTTTGTATAATTGTGATAATAATTGCTTTTGTGTTCAAGGGTTAATTGTGATTGCCGCTTATCCACCTGGACTGGATCGACTCTTCTTTGTGTTGGTTGGGCCAAACCTCTGGCTCTTTGTTATCCTTCTCTATACTTATTTAATGGAGCATAACCTAATGACATGCTGTAAAAAAGCAAGTGCACTATATGTTCTTTGGGATTTGGCTCTAGGCAAAAGATAGAAGAACAAATGAGGAATAAAGTGTCCTGAAATTATAGTATTTAAAACAATACGAGTAAATCTGAGTACAAATAGTACACATTACTACCCGTTTTCAATGTTATTCTGTAATCAGGTCAATTTTGAAGCTAGTGTGCTGCGAGAAGGTCCACAGAGCAGCTGTGCTGCTGGTCCACCATGCAAATTTGCGTGTTTGACTTGCAAAGTTTATTTGCCAGGGAAAGTCTGATATGTGAAACCAGCAAATAAATTCACCTGTGCCAACTTTTCTAGCCAATTAACACTAAGTATCGTTTGCTTACTGATTCTGTAGCCTAATAGATCACAGGGATAAACACGGACGTGTCATAAGTGTATCGGTCGAAAGCGAGCCAGAGTCTATTAGCAGGACAAGAGCAAGGTGTAAAGTGACCGAGCAGACGTTTATTCCCGCCTTAATAAAGACGGAGAGTTTCAGCCGCCGCTCTGTGTCTCACCTCTCCTTCCCTCCTTTATAATCAGCGAATTGATTTAGTGAGGGGGAATCTCCCTTATACAACACAAATATGTTTCAAGAGCATCTTTGGTCTGTCTGGTCTGTTTCCATGGCGACTGCCCTATTTGTCTGTGCGATCGGTGGTGGGGTGGAGGGTGTGTGGGGGGGGCATCAAAGAGGCGCCTGATCAGCTCAATTAATGAAGCAGCATGAAGCAAAGCTGACGGAGGAGGTTAAAGGGGGCAGTTATTCACCAAGGACTAGCAGGCATAGAACTGCTTCCTGAAAAAGTGGGGGAAAAAAAACAACAAACTGAAAAGCATTGAAGGAAGCAGAGAGCTCATCATTTCCGAGTGTCTGAGGTAATAAGAGAGGCTATGCAAGTGGGGTTTTCAAGAGAGGGGTTTTGCGAGCGTGAGTGAAAGGCGGAGGCTGGAGTTTAACACACTGTCAGAGATGTTTGCGAGAGTGGCGTAGGCTATTGGGGCCCTCCGTCACCTGATAGATATGAAGCTGTCAGCTGAAGAATAGCGCCATTCACCGAATGCCACTTATTTTCTGGCGCTTTACAAGAGCGCTCGCGAACAAAACAAGCGCCGGCTGCAGCTGAGGGAGACACTTTTTTCACACTCGCGGTCTTTGACAGACGTGCGGCAATTACATTGATGAGGCAAAGCAGACACGGGGCAAAACCAATTCATTGGTTATCCCCACTCATGCTTGTTTGTGCGTGCTGCGTTTTGCTTGCTCACTGCTTGCAGTCTCTTTCAAGATGATGGATTTTATAGTAATGTGCCACAAAGACTCCTTATCGTCACCCAAATAACTCCTGTCCGTCACTGGCTACCGCCGTCCTCCGTCCTCTTTCCTATTCCGTGCAGTTATATTTGCCCCATTACCGCCAGGGCCGTGGGATGGCGCTAGTTCGGGGATATCCTGATTTTCCGCTTGGATCCTGCTGCTGGGCCACAGGGCTAGTAATGTGCTGTCAGGCGCCGCTGACAGGTGCAATGAGAGAGCAATAAGCGTGAGGGCAGCGGTAACGCAAAGGTCTGGCCAAGTCCGATGAGAACTGATGGCTCTTGGATTGGCTACACCGGTCCCTCCTTACTGCCCAGACTTCAAGCACGAGAGGAAAATATAGCATAGTCTAGATTGTCTGTACTGTATCTGATCATCTGGGCCCTCAAAATAAACAACAATGAAGAGGACTAACAAACTATCAAGCCTAATGACATATTTTCAGTATTACATATTATACAGTCTTCATTAGATAAACCGGTGCAAAATGTTAAACTCAGTGTCTAATCAGCCAATCGCCATGGCAGCAACTCGATGCATTTAGGCATGTAGACATGGTCAAGATGACCTGCTGAATTTCAAACCGAGCATTAGAATGAGGAAGAAAGGTGATTTTAGTGACTTTGATTGGGGCAGAGTTGTTGGTCTTTCAGAAACTGGTAATCCAGTGGGATTTTTACATACAGTCATCTCTAGGGTTTACAGAGAAGGGTCCGAAAAAGTGACAATATCCAGTGAGCGGCAGTTTTGTGGGTGAAAATGCCCTGTTGAAGCCAGAGGTGAGGTCTGATGAGTCTTGATTTTGGTTTCAGAGTTGGGTGTAAACAACATCCATGAATTCATCCTGCCTTGTATCAATGGTTCAGGCTGTGGTAGTGGTGTAATGGTGTGAGGGACCTTTCCTTGCACAAATTGGGGAAAAAAAAAAATATATATATATATATATATATATATATATGTATATGTAGTGTGTGTATGTTTTATATATATATATTTTATGTATATATTTGTATTTATTTATTTTTTTCGACTAATTTTTACTGTTCAGTCTATCCATGGAGAACACAAGCAAAGGCGTGAGCAGGGTTTAGTTAAAGTTTGCTGTTTCCTTGCCAGGGGATCATTCCCCAAACAGCCTCCCCTCCCTAAGCCAAAGGCAATCACGTCTACGTATGAAGCCAGACCTGGCCGGAAGGCACCGCCAGGCTCAGACCACTTGACTGCCAGTCGTTCTTATATAATTATCCAACTTTTTTTTTTGAGGTTTTCAAAAATTAGCATGTGATTGCAGATGCTCTAGCTGTGGGCTGTATTCCGGGTTGAGTTGCACGTGCGTAGCGAGGAGTTAATACAGAAATTATTCGCTTCAGTGCTCAGAATGCACACGTCCTTCTACTATGATGTCTTTTCACTTGGATGCTATATTTGTAATGCCCTTGGACAGTTATTGTCATCCATTCAAGACCATAGTATTAGCTGTATGAATGGAGAGAAACCGGCAAGACAAAAAATGTTAACCAAACTGAAATTCCAACAATGTTTGAAATCACCGAAAGAAAAATGGAATATATTTTTAAAGTTGTTTTTAGTTCCATATAGTACCTGAAAATTAAACAACCGCTAGCAGCAATTTGGGATAGTACATAAGTCCATCGCTGCTGTCTGATCACTGGTACAGTGGGGCAAAAAAGTATTTAGTCAGCCACTGATTGTGCAAGTTCTCCTACTTAGAAAGATGAGAGAGGTCTGTAATTTTCATCATAGGTACACTTCAACTATCAGAGACAAAATGAGAAAAAAATACAGGAAATCACATTGTTGATTTTTCAAGAAATTTAATTGAAATAATGGTGGAAAATAAGTATTTGGTCAGCCAAAAACAAGTTAAGATTTCTGGATCTACGACCTGTAACTTCTTTAAGAAGCTCTTATGTCTCCACTCGTTTTACCTGTATAAATGGGGACCTGTTTGACTTCGTTATCTGTATCAGAGACACCTGTCCCACAGTCTCAAAACAGTCAGGTCAGACTCCAAACTCACACCATGGCCAAGACCAAAGAGCTGTCGAAGGACACCAGGGAAGAAAAATTGTAGACCTGCACCAGGTGGAAGAGTGAATCTACAAAGGACAAGCAGGTGGTGTTGTGAAATAAATCAACTGGGGGAGCAATTGTAAGACGTACAAGCCATTGATAATATCCCTTGTTGGGGCTCCACGCAGATCTCATCCCGTTGATCAAATGATCATGAGAATGGTAAGCAAAAATCCCAGAACTACACGGAGGGACCGATGAATGACTGCAGAAAGTGGGGACAAAGTAACAAAGGGCTACCATCAGTAACACACTACGGCCGAGAGGAAACTTCAGATCCTGCAGGCCAGGCGTTTGTTCCACCTGCTTAAGTCAGTATACATGTCCAGGCTCGTCGTGAAATTGCCAGAGAGCATATGGTGATCCAGAAAGCAGAGGATTGGGAGAATATAATGGGGTCAGATGAGATGAAACCAAAATAGAACTTTTTGTAAAAACCTCGTCGTGTTGGGGGGAAGAAGAATGCTGAGTTGCACCACTACCTACTGTGAAGCATGGGTGTGGAACATCACGCTTTGGGGTGTTTTTCTGCAAATGGGACAAGATGAATGATCGTTTAAGGGAAGAATGAACGGGGCCTGTATCTGAGGATTTAACCCAAAACTCCTTCCATAGTGAGGAGCACTGAAGATGGAACATGGCTGGTCTATCCAGCAGACAATGATCCCAAACACACGCTCGAGGAAACGAGGAGTGGCTATGTAAAGCATTTCAAGGTTCCTGGAGGGCCTAGCAGTCTCACAGGACCTCAGCCCCATAGAAACATTTGTGGAGGGAGTTGAAAGTCGTGTTGCCCATATGAAAGCCCCAAAAATCACGGCTCTAGAGGAGATCTGATGCAGGAATGGGCCAAATCCCAAGCTACAGTTGTGTGCCAACTGGTGACGACTTACAGGAACTTTGACCTCTGTCATGCAACAAAGGATATGTTACAATTACTGAGTGAAACTTTTGTTATTGGCCAAAATATATTTTCACCATTAACTTACAATTAAGTTCTTAAAAATCAGTGATTTCCTGATTTTTTTTTTTGATACCTTACCATGACTCTAAAGTATAACAAGATATACTGTGTATAGGATCATGTGTAGGATTCAGTGGAGGTTCGGGTAAGGCTCAGTGCCTGTACACCGTGCCAGAGGGTTTGCAGGTGACCCAGGTTTGGCGTAAGGCCTCTTCACTCTCAGACAGGTTGGTATGTGGAGCTTCTGGCAGTTCTGGCTCGGGCCCATCCTGAGTGTGCATGTTGAGGATTAGCAGCAGCTAAATTAAATGGCTGCTTGTTCAGGAAGAGGAGCAGCAGGCTTCGAGCCCAGCTTCAGACTGCGACCAGGTGTCTCCAGCAGAATGGAGGTGTGTGTGTGTGTGTGTGTGTGTGCGTGTGTGTGTGTGCGTATACACTGACTGTATATATGTGTGTCTTGTGGATAGATGATCTACTTTTTTAGCACAAATCTTGTTCAGATGCATATGTATGAAGATGAGATGCCCATTTCTTGGACTGCTATGGTGTGGACTAACATTACCTTAAGTTTGTTGGTCAGCGTTTGGCCTAAATGTGCCTGAAATGTTTGCAAAATATGATGGCTTTTTATATTTTGGTTAGGAGAGCCACTAAAGGTGTACAATGACGTTACGTGTTATGCAATGGCAGTCTATGTAAATGAGCGTATGCAAAATATATAAAACCATGTGTGATTTGCATGAGAGAGGCACTGAAGAACTATTATAAATGAACGCAGGGCTTGATATAAGTTTGCTTGGTTATTTAGTTTGTTCAGTTTCCTTCCAGCGTGGCATAAGAAGGGAAATGTAAAGTACAGATAGCAAAAAGCAGTACCACTAGACAATCACCATAGCCATGTTTTGTCACACCCTAAAATGAAAATAAATGTAACCTTTCTTTAAGCTGGTTTTACACATAACCCTCAACACAAAAAAGTGAAAATAACCCTTAAAACTTGTGGTTTGGATAAGCGATCAGCCTTTTTAGAGTAACCATTGTAAACACCTGCCTAATATGATGTAGATCCCCTTCGTGCTGCCAAGGCTCTGACCCGCTGAGGCCTCTGAAGGTCTCCTGTGGTATCTGGAACCTCATCAAAACATTTAGGCTTTCAGTGAAAACTGTCAGTAATATCGTTGCGTATCATCTGAAAAAACTCTGACTGCTATGTAACTGTAGCTATTACCATTACTCTGGTATGATTTCATGCACTGATTTTGCTCTACATCTACATTCCTTCAGGCATGAAGACGTTGTCAGTGTGGTCATTAGCGAGGTGAAATCATAGCAACTGACTTCACATTGCTTCCCAACTCCCACTCACCTCATTCCCATGGTCTCCTGACATGGCTGGAATAAGATTAAGCCTTTGTTGCTGTAAGGTGTTTGTGAACGATGCGTTGAAAGAAGGAGCCAAATAAAAGGTGTGACAGGGATCTGTCGAGCTCTTTTCTTCTTCCTCTCCTGCGTCAGGCTTTAAGGGATACGTGAGCTTTTGTAGCCTTTTAATCCTGCCATGAACTCTCACTCACCTCCCCAATCCAAACTTCAGAACGCGCCAGTTTATGCCTCGCTGGCGGAAAAGCACGGCTTTTTATTTAGAAGCCGTAACCCACAGTTGGCTTTTCAGGCCCACGTCGTTGTGTTGAGCAATCTGGCATCTCAGACAGTCTCAATACTTTCAATTAGTGTGTTAGTGCGGTCTGTGTAGCAATTGTCTGGAACATTGTCTGAAACAAAGCAAAGCGTATAGAAGCAAAGTACGTCGTTAAAGGTGCGGTTAGCGATTTTAAAGTTAGTTATTTTAAAGCTGTTCATATTAAATTTATATTTGAAAGTTCTCCTCAAATTATGCCAGCTGTCAAAACATATGCTTAGAGATTAAATCGAATGTCTGTGCCACCTCAGGCGTTGTAAACAGAAAGAAAACAAAGTGTAGGCCTATATGCAACCAATCAGACAGTTAATCCTTTAAAGTCCTCAGCATGAGTCTTCAATAATATATAGTGCCTCAAAATGTGCTCTACCAAAGAGTTGAGCAGAACGTTGAAGGGTTAAGAAGCTCAACTTAGGTGTACTTTGGTGCCGTGGCCTGGTGTTAAAGGTAGTAGCAGAGTCCATCAGCGATGCGTTGGAATGGTCCAAGAACCCACAACCTCCCAGAAAGGCCATTTGATTTGTTTGAGCAGGGAACTCAAAGTCAAAACAATTAGGGGTATATTCACTGCGGCAGAAGATTGGCAGCTGAAAGTAGACCTGGAATGGCAGCTTACATTTACATTTACAGCATTTAGCAGACGCCCTTATCCAGAGCAACTTACAATTGATACAATTTTACAATCTAAGCAATTGTGGGTCTTGCTCAAGGACCCAACAGTGGCAGCTTGGCAGATGTGGGATTTGAACCCTGGACCTTCTGATCCATGTCCAGTACCTTACCCACTAAGCCACCACAGTCCCTGAGAACATCAGGGGAAGATTGCAGCGACCACCTTGTGCCCTGATATTGTCATTTATTCACCAACAACTAAACAAGTGCTACTGTTTGAGCTTACAATGCTTTGGGAGAAGAAAATGGAGAACCAGCAAGAGGAGCAGGTCCAGATACACTGACCTGGTAGAACATTGCTGCTGAGGGAGGGTGGAGAGCTAGATGCATGCCCGCAAAAGTCAACTACAGAGGATTTCTAGGCTATTCACTCTCCAAAGTTTACAGCCTTCTGGGCATTGCAGGGCAGCACCAGAGAAACAACAGAGGCAGCTGAGAAAGCCTCAAGATGGCCCTGGATTAAGAGAGGCGATCCGTGGCAGGCTACTTTGCTCTCAGGCCAGGACTTGATCAGCCCTGCTTGGGTTGCCTGGGCGGCAGATATTTGTAAGCTCCGAAACACCCAGCGACCCCATTTTACTAACACTAATGATGTGATCAAGAGCATCTTAGGACGTATGTACAGCAGCTACAGCTAGTTTCTGTCAAAACTGAATGGGAGTCAAGTTTAATATATGAACCCCCATGTTCTGGTAAAAACAACTGTACGAGCACAAGTCCTATGCTTGTGCTCATCTTATTCACTACCCCATCACTGTGGAACTCATGGCTCATGGTGCCTCGAGCCTAGGTAGGTGTTGGACAGACACAACTGCCCATGCACCTCCAGCCTAGGCAAGATGCACACCGAAGGTGCCGCGAAAAAAAGCTATTTGAAAATATGCAGACGTCTTTTTTTTTTTTTTTTTTGCCTCAAAACGAGAAGATTTTTTTGGGAATGTCACCCCCTGGTTCATTTTTTCTGTAGAGAAGAAATCGGACAAGTGCTATAGTCGCATTGTTAAGTATTGGCACTGTGGTTGATGTGATTGATTGTGAATGATTCGAATATTTCATTGCGCTAATGTGATTAATGCTGGCTCAAATATGACATGAAGGATTTTTTTTCTTAAACAAGCACTTCCCAGCCATGCGAATAAACAGTATAGCTTCTGCAGAATGCATTTATTAAATACTGGTTTAATCCACTCAAAAACTGTAAACACAACAGTGATTAGCAAAACGATACGCTTGTAAAAAGATTTGTGTTTCTTCAAAGTGCACTCATTCCCTCTTGGCTGTGTGCAGCCAGTGATGTAGGTTTATTTTTGTTTATATGCCATCTTGTGCATTATATTTAGGTTCTACAGTGTGTGTGATCATTAATGTGTAACAGTTTAGGCTTCGGATGCTTACATTTACATTTACAGCATTTAGCAGACACCCTTATCCAGAGCGACTTACAATTGATACAGTCTTACAATCCAAGCAATTGTGGGTTAAGGGCCTTGCTCAAGGACCCAACAGTGGTAGCTTGGCAGTGGTGGGGTTTGAACCTTCTGGTCCAGAGTCCAGTACCTTAACCGCTAGGCTACCACTGGCAGTGTTCATTTCGTTGACGTATGATTTTCGTCATAGTTTTCGTCAAAGACCCTTTTCTTCCAATGAAAATGAGACGTTGGCCGTTTCTCATCATACGTACTTGTCTGTACTTGTGTTCTTGTGAACGTTCACCGGTCGCTGCCCAAGTCCTGCTCCATTTGTAAGTTCGCATCTAACCAAGTACGCTTCAAATCCCCAGATGTGTTCTGGCTCCGCCCATATTAGCGAGGATGCATCGGAGCAGACTTGTGCGGTTTTGGAGAGCGAAATATCCCACAATGCATTGGCAGCTCGGTAATGGCGGATGAGAGGACTCCCAACTGGATGTATCATTTCTAAAGTAATACTGTTATTGTGTCACGGAATGAAGTTATAAGGTTTTTTTAGGAGAGAATGTAGTTGTTTAAAATTCAGCCATGTGGTCTTTGGGGGGGTCAGTTTATCAAGATAGAGCTTATATAAAAAATGCTCAGACGATTTCGGAGATGTTTGACGTCAAGTTATTTATTATGCATTATATGTATTACTTATTCAGCCTGTATTCTAAATATGAATTGCCTGATATAAATTGAAGTTAAGAATTAAATTCCCTTCTAAAATCAGACTTGTTTGGTGCTGGCTTATGTTTGGGAAGGTTTTTATTTATGCTTAAATGAGATCGGTCCGTTGTTACACGTAGATTAAACTATTCAATGGAAAGTAAGAGATCTGAGCACTTCTTCCTCCACTGACAGGCTATATACAAGATGTTTTAGGTCTTTATCTAGGTGTAAAAAGTAAACCGTGTCATCTCCATAGCCAAGTACTGCTGTTCCAATTGTAGAATAACCAAACTGTGTCCTCCACTCATCGGGAGAATGTACTCACAAGTCCAACTTCCTAGTCCAGACTAGGAAGTACTCAAGTCCGAACTTTGCGTACTTGGTAGTGAGAAACGGCCGGTGACTAAATTCTAGAATATCTGCTGAATGTCCACACCGAGTGTGAAGCAGATCTATGGTGGAAAGCTGGAGTAATAAGCACTTTAATGTGCACTTTTATTATCAATGCATGCATGTAGATGTTTCATCTTAAAAGGGAAATGTTAAAGCATTTACGTATTGCAACCTTTACATTTCATATTTTAGTCGACTAAAGCTACTGTACATTTAGTCGACTGAAACTAACAATAACTCAGATGACTTAATTATGACTAAAATTAAGTTAAAATAAACTAAGTCAAATTTCACACTGGATGCTGTGTAGTGGTCCAGTCGTGTTTTCCGTTGTATCTCTGATGCATTTCCGTATAGTTTGCATGCAGTTTTCTTGTGAAAATACCCTTTATATTTAGATTGCAGTGACTATGGGACTATAATAATGTTCGTTCAGTGACCATTTTGATCAACAACCTGTTTCAGAGAACGTAATGCAGTTAAACGCTGCATAGGCCAATTTTTTTTTACCAGAATTGTTGCATTTTTTCTCATTACTTGAGTGCTATAAGACAAAATGTGTAAAAAAAAAAATCTAGAAAAATATATTTTTGATGTTGATTTTAGGCTGTAAGACAAAAGAAGGAGTATGGGGATTTTCTATAGGCACTGTACAGTATAGACCTTATAGCTCTGAGTGCTAATGTTGCATGCAGAGGTTCCTCTCGTGTCGGATGCTTTCTCCATTATCTGTCTGATTCTTTAAAATGCTGTTCATGTATTATACGCTCACTGTAACGTGTAACAGCTTCTGCGTGTCTGCTCCTCCTTAGACAAAATAGATAATTAATATACTCTTAATGCATCACAGTGTCTGTCTGACAGCGTCTGGCATCTCCGCTCGCTCGCTCTTCAGCCGTGACGAGAAGTTTAACACCCTGGAACAGGTCATCATACCACTCACAGTCTCCATATTCCCAGCAGAGTGAGATAAAGCAGAGAGCAGAAATGGAAGAAAAGGGAGAAGTAATTGCAAATAAAGAGCCAAGCGCCGCCGAATGTATCATACGCCCGAGCCGTAGCGTTAACAGCGGCGTTAGCGCTTAGCTCTAGAGAGGCTGAAAGGGGAGCTTCAGTGATTCGGAGGTTGATGTGGCGGAGACTGGAGCGCAATCTCACACGTTGTCATCTTCACTGAGAGCCTCTAATGGGACAGTATAGAGGATAATCACCTTAAAAAGGAGAATCACTGAGACGTGGTTACGAGGCCAGTAAGTTCTCAGTTGTAGGGAAAAATTGCGAACCCTTTAGTAATGACTTAGTCATAAAGCAGGCAAACACCAGCCCAATTGTGCACTTGTTTTAAATGATCACTCCACTCACAGTCACAGGGTGTTCCACTGTTCCACTGTTTTCATAAATACAGTTTGGATATGACAGTTACTTGTGAAGTTAATCCAGTCTAGTGGTCCACCAGTATTTTTTTTTATTTCCAATGCCAATGCTGATCTTTAGAGAGCAGGATTACCGATGGCTGGCATATAATGCCAATATCACAGTTTTTTTTCTATGGGACTGTGGTAGTCTAGCGGTTAAGGTACTGGACTCTGGACCAGAAGGTCCAGGGTTCAAATCCCACCTCTGCCAAGCTGCCACTGTTGGGTCCTTGAGCAAGGAACTTAACCCACGGTTGCTTGGATTGTAAGACTGTATCAATTGTAAGTTGCTCTGGATAAGGGCGTCTGCTAAATGCTGTAAATGTAAATACACTGTCTCTGTTCGCAAATAAAAAAAACAGTGGTACCTCCTTCTTGGCCACTTCGGAACTCGTTGAATTCGGTTCTCTAACACATTTTGACTAGAAAAGTTTGTCTCGGTTCTCGTTATTTGCTCGGTACGCTTAAACTTGTAGGAGTTGAGTCGAGCAGCTCATTCCAGCCGAAACTCGATTCATGATTCGTGATTCACGATTCGGTACAGTGATTCAGATTCACAGTAGCTCTGGATCGTTGCAGATCTCTGCTGTGTTTATTGTGTTTTTCTTTATTGTTGCATCTACAGTAGTGTATTCGTAGTACAAATAAGTCTCCATGTGTCCTAAAATGGTTGATGATTACAGCCAACAGAAAGGAGTTCTCTGGATCACTTTCAGGCTGAGCAGTTAGCAGCTAGCACCCTGAGTAAGATATGCATCGTTCTGTAACGAATTAATGACGAGAACCGAGGTACCACTGTACGCACGTTCATGCGGATCGATGCTGTGTGGATAGAAGCTGGGCTCCTTGTGCTTCAAATAAATCAGAAAATAAGCTCTCATATACGTTTTTGTTGAGTAGTCAACTTATTGAAGTGGGACTTACTTTATGGATACTCTGTACAAGTTTAACAATTATGCAGACACTAATTAGGCCACTGTGCTGTACCAGTTGTCCAGTCTGTAGGAAATGATGTAGAACCCAACGCTCTTTGGGCTCCTGGTTCTTGTGTGTGAATGCTAAATCCTGGAAAACACCCAATGTGGTTGCACTCAGTGACACGCACGCTGTGCTGACATGTTTTAAACCAGTAGGACAGTGTGAAATAAACAGCGTATATGTGCATGTGGAAGCAGTTACACCCTGCCTACTTGCTTTGATGAAAGATTGTGAAGTCCACAAGACGACGTTACTAACAGGCACTGCGTTCAGAGTATAACTCAAAGCCTGTTCGTCTATACGAGCTTTTACAGTCCTATGTGTGGTACAACAGACAAGTCGGACATGTTTACTGCATACTGGCGAATAGATCTGTATCCAGAAATACACAGTTTTGTTGGACTGGAGTGAAGGTCAAAGCTTAATGGCAAAACTAAATATGTTGTTGAGAATGGAGCACCCATGCTATTCCCTGATGTGCCCTGCTACCTGTACTGAGACGTTTTTGTTTTCAGACTGCGCTGCTGTGTTCGTCTGTCCAGTGCCTAGATATTCTGTCTGTGTGTGTGTGTGTGTGTGTGTGTAAGAGAGTCTCCTCAGTCTTGCCCTTAGCACTGTGTGGCCTTGTGAATGCTTCAAAAGAGACATCACTGCTGCATTCGCTATTCCCTCTCTCCCTCCCTCTTTCACCCGTTCTGCCTCTAACTCTCTTCTCCTCTGCTGTGAACCCATTTGACTCCTGTGCTCCTCTCTCTCTCTCTCTTGCTCTCGCGCGCTCTCTCTCTCTCTCTCTCTCTCGCTCTCTCTCTCTCAATCTCTCTCTCTCGCTCTCTCTCTCTCAATCTCTCTCAGGCATGCTGTGATTCATTGGGGAAGCCATGCTTTTAATCAGCCCATTAAAAATGGATGGCAAGCAGAGGGCTGGTGTAAGAGATCTCATTTGGAACTCTGTGTGTGTGTGTGTGTGTGTGTGTGTGTGAGAGAGAGAGAGAGAGAGAGAGAGAGAGAGAGCACTGTGGCAGTGTATTGTGTTCAGTCTGTGTGTGTGGTTTGATGCTAATCTACCCTGGCTGCTGGAGGGTTCTGTGTTCGGCCACAACACTCTTGTACTCTGCTGTCCATTTCCTCCTCACTCATCTCATCTTGAATTTTCCAAACATAAAGTCACACATTTGATGTTTTAGCCAATAGTTTCATCATTGAGGTGATTGTGAGAATGGCAACAGCCCTGGCAACCAGATTCTTATGGACTTCACTCTGGCTGGCATGGCATCTGGACCCTGAGGGCCCAATGTAGCGTGCCATACTGGCAGATGACAGTCTATGTGCATCCATTCTTCTGGCATCTGACGCTAGGCAATGTGAGATGATCACAGTGACAGAGGGGCAGGGCAGAAGGGGTGGCTGTAACACTCTGTAGGCCTAAAGCCTGGTCATCCTTTGAGGGCTGCACCAAAATGGAATTCTTTATCCAAACTGAAATTTTGGTCAAATGACTGAAATGGAAAATAACTCCTGATACATATACAGTATTACCTTGGTTCTTGTCATTAATTCGTTCCAGAAGTCTTGTCGAGAACTGAAAATGATAAGCACCGAGCAAATTTTTCCCCTAAGTAATAATGTAAGTTGAATGAATCCGTTGAAGACCCCCAGAAAATCCACACTGTATAAAGCAGCATGAATGGACTGTGCTTGCACAGTGTTTGAAACACTTACATTAACCTACAGTTGGCCAATATCATTAACACAGTAATTGGTTGGTAATTGGTTTGAAAGTGGAAAAATAAAAGTAAAATACTTACACTATTGGTGAACTCAGGGCGCTAGCATAGTTGCTAATATAGCTGCAGCCTGTGTTCTGGAGATTCAGGACTGGATTTCCATTATGGTTTGCTGTCAGTACTATCCTTTTTAGCTTAGTGGAGACTTATTTGCAGCAAGATTACAGGGCTGTAAATGTAAAAATAAAGAAAAAACATAAGCACAGCACAGGTCTTCAGTGGGAAAGAGCTGTTGGTGAATCATGGTGAATCAGGAATTGAGTTTCGGCTGAAACGAGTCCCACGGCTCGACTCACACAAATTTACGCAAGTGCACCAAGTACCGAGCAAACGAAGAGAACCGAGACAAATTTTTATAGACAGAATTTACCGAGAATCGAATTCGACGAGTTCAGAGATAGTCGAGAACCGAGGTACCACTGTATTTCAAAGAGAATCTTGTGATGTTAATGCGTGCTACGATTTCTCTGTCTTCAAGTGGGGTTTAGGTCAGATGATTCCTCCTTCCCAAAGATCAAAAAGAGCGTTTTTACTACCGGTCTGAGACTTTTGGACCCCATGGACATTCCATCCATACTGTATGTCCGTTGGTCTTCAAATTCATTTACAGTGGTGCATGAAAAGTTTGGTTTCTGCATAAATATGACCTAAAACATCATCAGATTTTCACACAAGTCCTAAAAGTAGATAAAGAGAACCCAGTTAAACAAATGAGACACAAATATTACACTTGGTCATTTATTTATTGAGGAAAATGATTCAATATTACATATTAGTGAGTGGCAAAAGTATGTGAACCTTTGTTTCAGTATCTGGTGTGACCCCCCTGTGCAGCAATAACTGTAACTAAACGTTTCCTGTAACTGTTGATCAGTCCTGCACACCGGCTTGGAGGAATTGTAGCCCATTCCTCCGTACAGAACAGCTTCAGCTCTGGGATGTTGGTGGGTTTCCTCACATTAACTGCTCACTTCAGGTCCTTCCACAACATTTCGATTGGATTAAGGTCAGGACTTTGACTGGCCATTTCCAAAACATGTGCGATTGGATTAAGGTCAGGACTTGACTTGCCATTTCAAACATGAACTTTGTTCTTCTTTAACCATTCTTTGGTAGAACGACTTGTGTGCTTAGGGTCGTTGTCTTGCTGCATGACCACCTTCTCTTGAGATTCAGTTCATGGACAGAGATTGTCCGATATTTTTCCCTTTTACAAATTCTCTGATATAATTCAGAATTCATTGTTCCATCAATGATGGCAAGCTGTCCTACCCAGATGCAGCACAAAAACAGGCACAAACCATGATACCCCCTACCACCACCATGTTTCACAGATGGGATATGGTTCTTTTTGTGCTGGAATGCAGTGGTTTTCCTTTCTCCAAACACAAACACTTTTCTTTTAAACTCAAAAAGTTCTATTTTGGTCTCATCCGTCCACAAAAACATTCTTCCTATAGCCTTCTGGCTTGTCCACGTGATCTTTAGCAAACTGCAGACGAGCCCCCACAATGTTCTTTTTGGAGAGCAGTGGCTTTCTTCTTGCATCCCCTGCCATGCAACACCATTGCTGTTCAGTGGTTCTTCTGATGGTGGACTCATGAACATTAACATTAGCCAAGGTGAGAGAAGGCCTTCAGTTTGCTTAGAAGTTACCCTGGGGTCCTTTGTGACCTCGCCAACTATTACACACCTTGCTCTTGGAGTGATCTTTTGTTGGGCGACCACACTCCTGGGGAGGGTAACAGTGAAATTTCTTCCCTCTTGAATTTCCTCCATTTGTACACAATCTGTCTGACTGTGGATTGGTGGAGTCCAAACTCTTTAGAGATGGTTTTGTAACCTTTTCCAGCCTGATGAACATCAACAACTCTTTTTCTGAGGTCCTCAGAAATCTCCTTTGTTCGTGCCATGATACACTTCCACAAACATGTGTTGTGAAGAGTAGACTTTGATAGATCCCTGTTCTTTAAATAAAACAGGGTGCCCACTCACACCTGATTGTCATCCCATTGATTGAAAACACCTGACTCTAATTTCACCTTCAAACCTGCTAATCCTAGAGGTTCACATACCTTTGCCACTCACTAATATGTAATATTGGACCATTTTCCTCAATAAATAAATGACCGAGTATAATATTTTTGTCTCATTTGTTTAACTGGGTTCTCTTTATCTACTTTTAGCACTTCTGTGAAAATCTGATGATGTTTTAGGTCATATTTATGCAGAAATATAGAAAATTCTAGGGGGTTGACAAACTTTCAAGCACCACTGTATTAGCTGTTGGGTCTTAACGAAGAAACAGTAGCTGAACTTTACAATGAATACAAATAAATGGCCCAATTGAATTGTACTGTTTGTCTTCAGTTTATGAAATCGTTCTCGGCGTTGAATCTTAATGCGGTGTACAGTAAGTAGAGAGTCAGCTGTGTGACGTGGATATTCTTGAGGCTGAGGTTGAATTGTCAGTTCTCAGTAAGATTGTGTAAAATTGGCAGTAGGAAGGGCAGACCTACTGGGATATAGCTCTCTGCTCCTAATGAGATGACACTCGTAGATGCTATAAGGGGAAAGGCTGCTATATATACTGCAAGGTCATGATATAGAGTGTGAGTGAGTGAGTGAGTGAGTGTGTGTATGGGTATGGGTGTGTGGGTGTATGGGTGTGTGGGTGTGTGGGTGCATGTGTGTGTCTCTGAGACCAGGAGTGAAACTCAATTGGTAAAGAGGTATATCAGTGTCTGTTTCACTGCATGTGTATGTTTTTGCCTCAAGCTGCCCCTGCGGCAACACACACACACACAGACACACACAGACACACTCTTGCCCACATGCACACAGTGAGGTGACAGGCTTTCTGTGGCTTTATGCAGTGGGGGCACAGTGTGTGTATTGAGCACTAGACTAGCGCTTAACCTTGGCCAACTGAGAAAGATGTAGAACTGAGACTAGGATGAATGTGTCTGTTACTGAATATATGTATGAATCCATCCGTAGTTAGCATGCTGCACATATTCTTCGGCGTATATCTACACACCACAGTACACAGACTTGTGTATATTTTTACTGGGCTGTGGGAATCATCATTGCAGTGCTCTGTACCTGACACGAAAACAACTCTTGACTTCTGCACACACAAACAAATTTGTCTTCATATCATTGTGGGGACATTCCACTGACATACTGTTGCTGTGGCTAAATATTTCTACACCTGCACATAGTCCTGATCTTTTCCTCAGTAACCTAAAGTCAGTTTTGGCCCTTTTGGCTTTTCATAAGATGTGGCTGTATTCAAAAATATGTATAAAATATGTAATACTAAAAAATATATCATATATGATGTATAATACTATATAATACTATACCATAACCATAATACTCTTTTTCACTGATCTGCCATCCAATTTTGTGAGCTTTTAGCATAGCATTTGTGAGCCTTAGACATGTCACCCTGTTTCATTCCAAAAAAGTGGTTTCATGGCTGTTACCCTTCCATTCCTGATCAAGCTTCTTAAGACTCTTGAACGGTCAACTTGGCATCCGGGTGAATGTGCCAGATGCTGCTCAATTGTAAGGGTACAGTGGTGCTTGAAAGTTTACGAACCCTTTAGAATGTCCAATATATCTGTATAAGTATAACCTAAAACATCATCAGATTTTCACACAAGTACATAAAGAGACCCCAGTTAAACAAATGAGACAAAAATATTATACTTGGTCATTTATTTATTGAGGACAATGGTCCAATATTACACATTAGTGAGTGGCAAAAGTATGTGAACCTCTAGGATTAGCAGTTCATTTGAAATGTGAAATTAGAGTCAGGTTTTTAAATCAATGGGATGACAATCAGGTGTGAGTGGGCACCCTGCTTTATTTAAAGAACAGGGATCTATCAAAGTCTTCTCTTCACAACACGTTTGTGGAAGTGTATCATGGCACGAACAAAGAAGATTTCTGAGGACCTCAGATAAAGAGTTGTTGATGCTCATCAGGCTAGAAAAGACTACAAAACCATTCCTAAAGAGTTTGGACTCCACCAATCCACAGTCAGACAGATTGTGTACAAATGGAGGAGATTCAAGACCATTGTTACCCTCCCAAGGAGTGGGGAGTGGTCGACCAACAAGGATCACTTCAAGAGCAAGGCGTGTAATAGTTGACGATGTCACAAAGCATTGCAGGGTAACTTCTAAGCAACTGAAGGCTTTTCTCACATTGGCTAATGTTAATGCTCATGAGTCCACCATTAGAACAACACTGAACAACAATGGTGTACATGGCAGGTTTGCAAGGAGAAAGCCACTGTTCTCCAAAAAGAACATTGCTGGTCGTCAGTAGTTTGCTAAAGATCACGTGGACGAGCCAGAAGGCTATTGAAAGAATGTTTTGTTGACAGATGAGACCAAAATAGAACTTTTTGGTTTAAAAGAAAAAAGTGTTATGTTTGGAAAAAGGAAAACACTGCATTCCAGAATAAGAACCTTATCCCATCTGTGAAACATGGTGGTGGTAGTATCACGGTTTGGGCCTGTTTTGCTGCATCTGGGCCAGGACGGCTTGCCATCATTGATGGAACAATGAATTCTGAATTATATCAGAGAATTCTAAAGGAAAATGTCAGGACATCTGTCCATGAACTGAATCTCAAGAGAAGGTGGGGTCATGCAGCAAGCACAACGACCCTAAGCACACAAAGCCGTTCTACCAAAGAATGGTAAAAGAAGAATAAAGTTCATGTTTTGGAATGGCCAAGTCAAAGTCCTGACCTTAATCCAATTCACACCAGATACTGAAAGCAAGGCTCACCATACTTTTGCCACTCACTAACTAATATGTAAATATTGGATCATTTGTCCTCCAAGCCAAGCCGGTGTGCAGGGGCTGATCAACAGTTACAGAAAACGTTTTAGTAGCAGTTGTTGTTGCACACCGGGGGGTCACACCAACTGTAGATACACTGAAAGCCCATTCAAAGGTTCACATACTTTTGCGAAATTTGGATCATTTTCCCCTCAATAATAAATGACCAAGTATAATATTTGTGTCTCATTTGTTTAACTGGGTTCTCTTTATCTACTTTTAGGAAATCTGATGATGTTTTAGGGTCATATTTTTTGCAGAAATGTAGAAAATTCTAAAGGGTTCACAAACTTTCAAGCACCACTGTAGGTCACAATAAATACTTGCCTTCTGTAACTATAGGAAACTATTTTTGGTGGTCATTTGTCATTTTTTTAAACACTGCATACAAAATTGTATGCTAACAAATTATATATGCTGATTATACCGCGTATTTTTGGACGAGAGAAACCTGCGAAGAAAATGCTCTTTTTTTATACCTTCGTCAACCCCCAACCTGAAACCCGTCCAGAGTAGGTTATGAAATACTCTTTTTAAGGAATCTCAGTATAGCTCTGCTTGTCTGTGACAGATGAGAGTGAGAATATATAGATGGATAAATAAATAAATAAATAAATAAGGTTAGATTTGGACCTGGAGAGCAGCAGGCCATTCAGCCTACAAGAGTAAACCTATAAAAATGCAGGGTGAGAGGGTTCAAAAATTCACATCAAACAGATTCACATCACACACACCCACCTCCCATCACCCTCTCACCGAGCCCCTCTTTACACCCTCCCCTTCCATTTTCTCTCCAGCCCCTTCCACTCTTTACACTGCTATAGGCTCTTGGTGTTGGGAAGTATGGTGGAGAGAAAGTAATAATGAATGCCAAGCATACGTTTATGTGGCAAATAACTAGAATCTCCTCTCTCTCTCCTCTCTCTCTCCTCTCTCTCTCCTCTCTCCTCTCGCTCTCCTCTCTTCTCTCGTCTTTCTCCTCTCCTCATCCTCCTCCCTCTTCCCCTTTAGTCCAGTTCACGCGTTTCTCTCTTCCAGCTCTTGTCTCGCGTCAAGAAGTGCGATTTTCTTACTCTTTGGTCCCTCCTCTCTCCTCCTACTCTCTTCTCCTTCTCCCTCCCATCTCAGTTTTCCTTTTTTAAATCTTTTATATATATTCATTCATATTATTATTCATTGTCATGGTTCATAATTCCATGGCCTATCCAGTGATGAAAAAATGTATGCCCTGAATCTGTCTGGCATTGAAAAAATGCAAAATGAAACATAGGCATTTAATAATAATACTATTTTATTACTTACACTGACATCATCCCATTCTCAGTTCATCTCTCTCTCCTCTCCTCCCTCCGCCCCCGCCTTTCATTTCCTCCATATGGTCCTCGTGGCTCGGCGGTGGCTACACTGTTCCAATTATTAGTTGGATGGCCGTCAAGAAGGGAACACTTTGGCAAATAAGATGGCGGGAGGCTTGCTAAAAACTAGGGAGTGAATTGAAATGTTACATTATACTAAAATGTCAGACGGGGGGCTTTGAAGGCTGTCAGTGGTACCGAGGAGTCGCCGTTGGTAGACACTCTGGAGCGCGTAACCAGGCTAAGATATCTTTAAGGTGCCCCCCCCAGGGATTGGCGTAATATGACGCGGAAACTAACTAATTTCTGGGGGGGGTAGGGCTCGCAGCGCGCGGCAGCGGGGCTCCGTTAGCTGTCTTCCGGCAATTACCCCTCCCTTTTTCTTGAGAGAGAGAGAGATTTCAGTGATGGAAATTATAACCATGGGGCTCCTCTGTTGCTCTGAGATTAGTGTGTGGTTTGCTGTTATTGTTTATTGTTTGTATCCTCACCACACACACACACACACACACACACACACGTACACACACACAAGCTTGTCATTCTATCACTGTAAGGACTTTCCATGGACGTCGTACTGTAGCTAACTAATGATACACCTATGTCACCTTAACCTCAGCATCCTAAAGCAAATATTTTGGCTCTTTTTTTTTTTTTTTTTTAAGAAAGTTATAGTTTTTGTATAAAAAAAAAGCACACACACAAATGCACACACACTATATGCATTTTGCAATTTTACGTTAATTGATTTAACATTTTCTCTATTGTTATTATTCATTATTATATTTTTAAATGTGTTCTCTCTGTTCATTTTTCTTTAACTTCTGTTTATTTAAACTATTACTATAAACTTAGATAACATTTTGGCCGCCCAAGGAGGTTGGGTCTCTTTTTGAGTCTTGGTCCTCCCTAGGGTTTTTCCTTGCCACTGTCACCCTGGGCTTGCTCAAGTTGGAACTGGCCTTAGATATTAGTTGGTAATTTGAAATTGTAAAGCTGCTTTGAGAAAATGGTCCATTGTAAAAAGCGCTATAGAAGTAAATCTGACTTGACTTCACACACACCTGGTAAACATATGTTTTGGGGACTTTCCATAGAGATAATGATTACTGTAGCTAGTTAATACAACACCTACACCTAGCCCAAACCTTAACCTCAGTCACCAAAAGCAAATGTTTTGACATTTTTGGTTTTATGAAAAGAAAGTTTCAGTTTCTGCAAAACAGCAGTTATCCTTATGGGGACCTGGCAAATGTCCCCACAAGGCAAAATGTCAGATCGTTATGAAAACTCTTAACATCTACTCACAAACAGGTTTGTCTTTCTATCATTGTGGGGACATTCCATTGACATACTATTACTGTGGCTAAATAATTCTACACCTACACATAAGCCTAACCTTAACCTCACCAAAGTATTTTTTGGCCCTTTTGGCTTTTCATAAGAATTTCTAAGATTTTTTCAAAAATAAGAAGAAATGTCATTGCAAGGTAAAAAGTGTCAGGTCTTTCTATCTGTCAGTTGGTCCTCACAATACAGTACTGTGCAAAAGTATCAGGCCATCAATTAGATTTGTTGTTGCAATGGTATACTGATCATAAGAAATTGTCAATGATTGGACCCAAAAATTTACATTTACATTTACAGCATTTAGCAGATGCACTTATCCAGAGCGACTTACAATTGATACAGTCTTACAATCCAAGCAATTGTGGGTTAAGGGCCTTGCTCAAGGACCCAACAGTGGCAGCTTGGCAGAGGTGGGATTTGAACCCTGGACCTTCTGGTCCATAGTCCAGTACCTTAACCACTAGGCTACCACAGTCCAAACTTGAGTTTGTCACTCCATAGTACTTTTTTCCTATGATCTTCCTCAGCACCTTTCTCAAAATGTCAGATCTTACACCTACAGACACACCCATGTCCCACCCATCACCTTTAAGAGTCTGTATAATGATACTTTTGGGACATGTCCTCTTCTGGCTCTGATAAGGAATGCTTTAGGACAGTGGTTCCCAAAGTGGGGGGCACACCAATGCAGCATTAAAAATCCTGCCACAGCGCCTCAGTTGGGTCAAGTCAAGTCAGATTTATAACTATTGTGCTTTTTACATTGGAGCATTGTCCCAAAGCAACTTCACAATTTGATATTATCTAATATCTAAGGCCAGTTCCAAACTGAGCAAGCCTAGGGTGACAGAGGCAAGGAAAAACTCCCTAAACATTATAAGGAAGGAACCTTGGGAGGACCAAGACTCAAAAAGGGGACCCAACCTTCTTGGGTGGCTTTAATGATGAATGTAAACTAATTTATCTAGTCAAAATAAGTGTGTAGTAATAGTTCATAAAACAGAAACTAAGTAAATATTAACAGATGAATAAAATAACATTAAAAATATGCATATCGGCATTATTTGGTCAGATACATAGAATCATTTTAGGATCTTGAGTCCTTGGCGGCATGTCCCCTGCCAACCAGAGGAGGGACAGAATTACTGCCCTCTGGCATGGCCTGGGCATGCTGGGGCTGGAGCTGATGATGGAAACAACTTGTGTGAAGCTGAAGCAGAGGAACATCTTATGGTGCTGGAAGTGGTACCAGTACACAAGCTTGGAGAGAAAAGAGAAAATGTAGTTAGTTATTGATAAAAACGCCATTAAACAGTCTATTAAATAGAAGGGATGACCTTCATTGCCAAAAGTTGATGAGCCTTGAGTGCCCAGCACCTTGTCACCGGTTCATGGTGTGTCCCTTCTGAGACCAATGTTAGAAGGAGCTCATCACTGCTGATTGGCAGTTCCCCATAAGCTGTGTCTGAGATTCTCCGACCCAGTCGTCTGACCATTATTTGGCTCTTGCCAAATCATTCAGGTCTTTATGCTTGTGAGATTCTCCCACATCTAAGACATCTACTAAGAGAACTGACTGTTCATTTACCTTCTAATGAGCGATAGTGGTTTGGCTCACCGGTACAACTTCACTACGCCATGTTTTAGCACAACTTGTTAGTGTTGGTCCCTCGTTCTGTTTTTTTTTTCTTTTGCATAATGCATGTGGATATTGATTAGAATGAGAAATCTGAAAGACAGGGCTGATGGGACGTTTGATCACCACTGGAGGGGCTTGAATAGTGTCTGGTCATGGTCAGTGCGATTAAAGTGATTGCGGGTATGATGAGTTGACCTTCATTCATACTATTGAAAGAGATGCTGTAGGTGTAATGCATTTGGCTTACGGAGGATAAATAAAAGAAAAGTTAACCTTCAGCTGACAGATCAGTGCAGCATGTATAGAGGTCGGAAAAAATTCTCCCTCACACACTCGACTAAGTCGACGTTCAGAGCCGTCATTTTGTGACAGTTGTGCCTACAAAAGAATCCGAAAAGAGATTTAAGTTTGAACACAATAGAAATGCAGGCATTTCTCCAACAGAGTATCTTGTATTGAGCCTTATAGTATTGTTTTCTTTTTTGAGGTCTCTGCTGCATGGCTTCTAGCAGTTTTTCAGTCTTTGCTTATGCTTAAAGCAGTGGATTAGCCAAAAATCAAATGTACACGATTGTCTGCCTACACTAAATCCTGAGTAGTCGAACAGTCAAGAGACTTTTGTTGAGTTATAGAGTTAAGTTCATGGTATAACGTACAGGTTGTACTGATTTTACACACAACTGTGACCTTACATCAAATAAACAGCTAAAGGAAATCTATCTCTCAGAAAGTACTTTTTTGTATCCAGTGCTGTAAAGCCAATATCACCATAGAGCTAAACACTGTAATGTAATGACATGCGGAAGCTTCTTTCAAGTCACTGAAAGAATTACTGAAAGACCCTTTGATGGACTGATGCCAGTATATCAAGGGACTCACACACACTCACTCGCACCATACTTGTTCCAGCCATATTCCACATACCACACTCCATGTGCCAAACTGATGATCAGTACCATAAGATCTAGTTTTAGTCTTGTAGATTTAGAGTTTGGTATTAAAGCCTATACATATGTCACTCTATAGAAGCATGAGGGACTACGTTATTGAGTGTACGAAGTTTTAAAATACATGACGATCGTGGTCAGGTTTGGATCCTGCACCATTCATGTTCAGTAGTTCGTCAGAGGATAATTGGTCCTGCTGTCGGGTGGGAAGAGGGTACTGATGTTCTCCTTGTTAGAGTGACATTAGCCAAATGTGACCCTCTACGAGCTCATGTATAGAGTGTAAGACAGTTAGTGCTCTTCTCCAAGCACGTTTAGCTGCTATATGTATGTAATGTATGATGGAATGCAGTTTGTTGAAAAAGCTACACACACACATATATATATATATATGGATGGTATATATGGATGGTTGTGATGTTATAGTGGGTGGCTGTGATGTTCCACTATAACATCACAACTATCCACTATAACGTCGCAACCACCCACTATAACATCACAACCATCCACTATAACATCACAACCACCCACTATAACATCACAACAATCCACTATAACATCACAACAATCCACTATAACATCATAACTACCCACTATAACATCACAACAATCCACTATAACATCGCAACAATCCACTATAACATCGCAACAATCCACTATAACATCACAACAATCCACTATAACATCACAACAATCCACTATAACATCACAACAATCCACTATAACATCACAACAATCCACTATAACATCGCAACCACCCACTATAACATCACAACAATCCACTATAACATCACAACTATCCACTATAACATCACAACCATCCACTATAACATCACAACCATCCACTATAACATCACAAAAAGAAAAGAGAAAAGAAAAAAGAAAAGATGAAAAGGAAAAAAAAGAAAGGAGAAAGAAAAAAAAGACAAAGAGAAAAGAAAAAAGAAAAGTCTGAGAAAAGAGAAAATAAAAAAAACGAGAAAAGAAAAAAAAGAAAAGGAGAAAAGAAAAAAGAGAAAATGAGAAAAGAAAAAAAGGAAAAGAGAAAAGAAAAAAAGAAAAATTCGAGAAAAGAAAAAAAATAAAAAAGGGCGAAAAAGAAAAAAGGAAAAGAGAAAGAAAAAAAAAAAAAGAGAAAAAAGGAAAAAAAAAAAACCGAGAAAAGAAAAAAAAGAAAAGAGAAAAAGACAAAAAAAAAAAGGAGAAAAGAAAAAAAAGAAAAGGAGAAAAAGAACAAAAAAAAAAGGAGAAAAAGAAAAAAAAAAAAAAGGGAGAAAGAAAAAACAAACAGATAAAAATACAACAATCCACTATAAAATAACAAACAATTTACACTATAACATCACAACCACCCACTATTAACATCCACAACCACCCACTATAAAACATCACAAACATCACATCACTGTAACATTGTACGTGGATATTTGTGATGTTATAGGGATGATTGTGATGTTACGTAGATAGTTATGTCAAATATGAAGTAAAGTAAAACAATGGAAAAAAACTGCTGTATATTGCAATGACAGACTCAATTTAAACTTGGTTTTTAAGTGTATATATATAAAAGTATCTTGTACATTTTAAAATCATTGTCCATCATTTGAACAATACCTTTATACTTAATAACCAAAATGCATTTCCAGGCGTCAGAAGAGATGGAAAGCCGATGCATTTACACGGTTTAATACGTGGATAAAAAATGTTTGTGTCCAAGCTACCTCCTGAAATAAGGGTTGTATGGATAGGGATTAATTCACATAAAAAATTCCATGTTGAACTCTAGTTAGCTGAAAGTATGGGTCTAGGACATTTCCCTTCCTCCTTTTACCATCAGGCGGGAGAGGAAGGAAAAAATGGGGGGTATGGAAATGTTGAAAGGGTGTGTGGTTTTCTCTCTATCAAGTTCCTTTAAATATATATATATATATATAGTATAGATATTATATATATAGATATATCGAAATATATATTATATATATATCACCAGGACCTAAAACATCAGACAAAAATTTGTTATGGGGAAATGGAAGAAAGAGAAAGCAAAAGCACGCATAGTAGTAACATACAGATACTTCTTGGAAATTACAGTGGACCTCGGTTCTCGGTCACCTGGGAACTTGTCGAATTCGGTCTTCGAAGCATTTTGACTAGAAAAATTTATCTCATTGTTTGCTCAGTACCCGGAGCACTTGCTTAAACTTGTATGAGTCGAGCCATGTGACTCGTTCCAACTGAAACCGATTCATGATTCACGATCCACAATTCAGTACACCGTGACTCAGTCTCAGAATAGCTCTTTCCCGGTGAAGATCTGCGCTGTGTTTATCGTGTTTTCCATCATTATTACATCTACAGTCCTGTATTTTTACTGCAAAAAAGTTTGCATGGATCCTAAAATGGTAGATGATTACAGCCAACCGAAAGGAGTCCTCCGGATCATTTTCTGGCTGAGCAGTTAGCATTAGCAGCTAGCACCCTGAGTTCACCAAGAGTAAGTGTTTTGCTTTTACTTTTCAGTTTCAATCCATTGCTGACTGAATTACACTATATTTTTCAACACTTTATTATAAAATAAGCTTTGTGTTAATGATTTTGGCCGACTGTAGGATAATGTAAGTCTCCTATGATACAGTATAGACTATATTAAACTCATCGGTTCATGATAACTTATGATGGATTTATCGGAAAATATCCCCATCATAAATCAGGATGCACCTGTACTATACAACTCCATTAATGCATGTAATGCCTTATACAGTGTGGATTTTCTGAGGGTCTGGAAAGGTTTGATTCAATTTCCATTATTCCTTATGGGAAAAATTTGCTCGGGACTCATCGTTTTCGGTTCTCGGCAAGCAAACCGAGCTACCTCTATCCTTTTGCTTACTTTAATGTAATTGTGTTATTATGAATGATTTATTTACAATTTCCCTTGCTCTGATGAAGAAAGGAATTCAGCTTATGCATGCATGTGGATATGAGTGCATGTGAATGGGTGTGAGTGGAGGGAGTGAGGTGGCATCAGCATGCACACCAGCGATATATGTGTAAACTGGCTTGCTCATGCACAGTTCATTAATCACTCCAG
This sequence comes from Ancistrus triradiatus, assembly GCA_025084515.1. Lineage (NCBI taxonomy): Eukaryota > Metazoa > Chordata > Actinopteri > Siluriformes > Loricariidae > Ancistrus > Ancistrus triradiatus. Next base: position 29,383 of record JAJAGP010000313.1, read on the forward strand.
CTCTGCACGCAGGCGCCCTTAAGATGCAGCTTTTTTTTTTGGGGGGAGCAGCCAGGTTCTATCAGGGCAGAGTAACAAAGCCTCATCTAACCCTCTATCTCTCTTTCCAGATGTCTCCTTCTTCTCTCTATCTTGTGCATCCCTCCTTCCCTCGTCGGGGATCGAGGGGGCATACCCTATTAAAGTGGCCGAACCCTTGCGCAGGCTCACACCGTGGTCACCCAAATGAAGATGTCTTAATATGGCTGCGGTTGCAGGCGTGGAGGGGGCAGGCGTGGGCTCGGAGCAGGGCACGATCTCCTCTCACACTTCCTCCACCAAATTCAATTATTAATGGACTGATTGCTTGAGTGCAGCATCTCTGGGATTCTGAATCTGCCACACTGAATAAAATAAAACCACTGCTTTACATTTTCATTATGCCCGAGCCTCTGTTTTAAATTGCAAATGCCTCGCTGGGACCCGGCATCAACTCCGCCCCCCTGTCTCCATTTTTACCCTGCCTTTGGCCCCAAACACACACACACACACAGACGTTGACACACACTGACACGGAGATACACTTACTCATTTTTATTAGGAGCATCTTTTCAGTACAACGCGCACATACGCACATTTACCCACTGCTTGCTGTGTAAGACGTAAATATATTTTTGTACTGTACAATATTTAGCACACAAGAGGGAGAGAGAATAAGAGAGAGAGAGAGAGAGAGAGAGAGAGAGAGAGAGACTTCTGGGCTGCAGAGATTTGAGCTGATTTGCATTCGGTCAGATTTACACAGAGGCACCACATGGCCACATGCCGCCCTCCCTGTCCCTACGTCTCTATCTATCTTCCCTTCTCTCATTGCCATTCCCTCCACCAGCTGTTGACAATGACAGTTATTCTGCCTGAACATTAACTCCACCTCAGCGTGATCAAATTAGGATCCGCATTTCTTTTATGTGTAACGTCGCTAATTAAGTCTATGTGTAGACGGATGGCTCCAGAGAAATTTCAGTTATATAGGTGTTGCTTGTATGGGTTAACCACAAAGAATTATTTGATCATTGCTGTGTACTGACATTCTAAAAAAAACATATTTATTTTGACCCTGCTTATCCTAGTCAGGGTCATGTGGGGACACCTCCTGAATGAGGAGCGCAAAAGAACAGAAATTGAATATGACTCTGTGCAAAGCAGCTGTTTCAATCCCAGTTAGTAGTTTCTTGTGAGCAGAGTTTTCTTGTACTAAAGCTGGGATCCATCATGGCCAGTGAGACACCGGCCAATTTGGGTGTACATACTGAGTCGAGTTTGCAAGGGAACAAATAAAAACATCGACTACATTTGATATAACAGAAACTGGATGTGAAACTCACAATGACTGAATAAATAATATTGTTAAGCAAAGCAAAAGCTTAGAATGGTGATCATTTCTTAATCTATTTCTGTGAAACATGAAAAATTTGTACAATACAGTGCGTCCCCCTTGACTAACGAACTTTCAAAGATGCAAACGTGCCTGTGCATAAGTGCAAAACTAAACATGGTGGCGTAATATTGTTGCGAGTCAGCGTGGTAAGTTAGTTCACATCTCTGGTGCGTAACAGAGGCGAGCAGAACATTGTTGGTTACTTGGTCTTAGTCATATTCAGGCTTTATCAAGAAATGGTTGTGTTACTGTCATGCTAGGGCAGAAAGCGGGAGATGAACACTAGACGCTGGTACAGAGCACAGATGTATTGAGAAACTGAAAAACACTGAAGAACTGAGTAACGAAACTAAAACATAGGAATACAGAGTCCACAAACAGTCCAAAACGCAGCAAACAGGAATGGCCTGACACAGGCTCGAGGGAGCGGGAAACTGTAACCGTGAGAACCATACAGAAGCGAACGTACTCAATTATCACCAAACAAAGGAAATGCAAGGTTTAAATAACCGAACTAATGAGACAGAAACTAAACATCTGAAGTCAGGAATGAAGAACATAAACAAAAGTAATACAATGTGCCAAGGTTCTGTGTCGTGTGTACAGTACAGACCTAATTTTTGTAGAATTATTGCACTATTTTAAACCCAGAACGTCCTGAACCAATACAGAAATTCATTGGATGCAGGCGAAAATGGTCCTTGGATGGGCATCACCAGCCTTCACATTGCATTCCCAAACCTGGATTCAAACCCAGGTCATAAGGGAACAGCTGTTGCCAGCTGCTAGATCTTAAAGCCAAGCCACAGTAGCTACTATATAACTGTAACAAACAAAAATATACGACTGTATGATGAGACAGACATGGTAGAAAGTCTTACTTAGAATGCAGAACTTGCAGTTTTGTGAAACCCTTTTGTAGTGAATGGCATTTTAACCCCTAGAGGGCGACGATCACGAGCCTGTGACAATATCCCAAACAAAATCATCATCATTTTAAGCAGCATGATGAACTTCTTGAAAATATAAGGTGTTGCTGTATAATATAAAAGTTATTTTAGTTTGGGTGTCAAACTGGACAGGTATATATGCTCAATTTTTAGGCTTTGAAAAGACTTTGGAGTGTGTGTGTGTGTGTGTGTGTGTGTGTGTGTGTGTGTGTGTGTGTGTGTGTAACCTTTTTTGGGTTCCAGTGTTTGATAAAACACCATTACTTAACTTTGTTAAGCTAGTCCACACATATAGTAAACACATTACTGTAAACAACATTAATAAAAAAACACAAGCTGTGTTATAATAGGTAAGGAAACTACCCCTATAAACATTCCAAAAAGAAATTATGTACTAGAATTTAATAACAAAGCAAGGTGCACATATTGACATGATGTACCTACGAAAATAACTAAATGAAAACTGAAGATATTGCATCCTAAACTTGGAAATATGGCTTAATTTCAGTTTTTAATTTATCTAGCCTGCATATAATATACTAAACAGCCACTGAAATGTACATTATTACTGTAACCTAATCAGTGATGTTTACAATGTGCATTGTGTATTCGTCAGTTCTATTCTAATAACTGGCCACAAAAGTAACTCCGTCCTCCAATCCAGAACTGAAATAATGAAAACTAAAAATGTAAAATGTCTAACTACACCCAACCTCAAAACACAAATCAAAAATTGGACATTAGGTTTTTTGGGGTTAGAAAGATATGTATCGCTTATGTTTCACTATGGTAAGTTCTGTATCATTTTTGTGGCAGTTTTTAAGTACAGTATATGGACAAACGTATTGGGACACACCTCTTAAACAATGATTTGAGGTGTTTAATTTGGTCCCATTGCAACATGTGTATAGAATCAATCACGTAGTCATGCAGTCTGCCTTTACAAACATTAGTGATAGAATGAGTCATTGTAAAGAGCTCACTGAATTCAACTCAAGTCAGCCTGTGAAATTTCTTCCCTCTTAGATATTCCACAATCAGCTGTGAGTGGTATTATTTAAGAAGTGGAAGCATTTAGGAACCACAGCAGCTCAACTATGAGGTTGTAGCTATGGGGTCCCAAGTGCTGATGTACATAGTAAAAGTCACCAACGCTCTGCTGATTCAATAACTGCAGAGTTCCAAACCTTGGCTGACATTAACATCAGCACAGGAGCTTCATGGGATGGGTTTCTATAGCTGAGCAGCCGAATGCAGGCCTTACATCATCAAGCACAATGCCAAGCGTTGGAATGAGTGGTGTAAAGCACATCACCACTCGACTCTGGAGCAGTGGAAATGTGTCCTATAGGGTGATGAATCACACTTCTCAGTCTGGCAGTCTGAGGGATGAGTCTGGTTTGGCAAAGGCCAGGAGAACCTGTATAATAATGACCTGCCTGACCCTGTTGTGCCAACTGTAAAGTTTGGTGGAGGAGGTTTGTTTTTCAGGGCTTGGCCTAGGCCCCATAGTTCCAGTGAAGGGAAAGCTTTGTGCTTCAGCATACCAAAACATTTTGGACAATTGCATGCTTCCAATTTTGTGGGAACAGTTTGGGGAAGGCCCCTTTCTGTTCCAGCATGACTGAGCCCCAATGCACAAAGCAAGTAATAGCCCATACAAAGCATGGTTGGGTGAATTTGGTGTGGAACTCACAGAGCCCTGACCTCAACCCCAATGAACACCTTTGGGATGAACTAGAACACAGATTGTGAGCCAGACCTTCTCGTCCAACATCACTGTCCCAAATTCCCAAAGACATAGTCCAAACTCTTGTAGAGAGTCTTCCCGGAAGAATAGAAACTATTATAGCTGCTAAGTGGGGACCAACTCCATCATTAATGTCTATGGATGTAGGGGAAAAAATGTGGAGGTGTCCTAATACTTTTGTCTATATAGTGTATCTGTCATATAGTTTACAGTTGTACTTCTTTTCTCGTTCTTAATTCATTCCAATAGGCTTGTTGAGAACTGAACAAGCTATTTTTCCCATAAGGAATAATGTAAATTGAATTCATCTGTTCCAGACCCCCAGAAAATCTACACTGTATAAGGCATTATATGCATTAATGGAGTTGTATTGTACAGGTGCTCTCTGATTTATGATGGGGATACGTTCCGACAAAATCCATAAATAGTTAAATATAACATGAACTGAGATGAAGGAGTGTATGGTGTACCATAGTGGAGACGAGGCTGAAGTTGGCTTCTTATTCAGATTTTCAGGTCCACCTTAAATGACAGCAGTTACAATATGGTGCCTGTAGATGGAGATTCAGCCTCATGATAAGTAATGATAAGTAAGTTAATGTTTAAAACACTTACATTAACCTACAGTTGGCCAAAATAGTTAACACAAAGCTTATGTTGTAAGTGTTCAAAGATCTCATGTAATTTAGTGAGTAATGGACAAGTAAAACACTTACACGATTGGTGAACTCTGGGCGCTAGCATAGCTGCTAAGCTAACTGCAGTCCGTGTTCTGGAGCATTCCCTACTCCTTTTGCTTTCGGTTGGCTCTTATAAACGAACCTTCTTAGCACCCATAGAGACTTATTTGCACTAAGAGTACAGTACTGTAGATGTAACAATAAAAAAACAGTAAATACAGTGGAGGTCTTTTTAGCAGTGAACACCACATGAGAGTGTAGGTAAAAAGATGTATGTAAATAATATAACTAGCGATGCTGTGGAACATGGTAGGACGGGGGTTCGGTGCACATCGGTGGTGGTTTGTGAGCGTATTTCTCTGTGTGCCACACATCCAGTCCTCACCCCAGCTCTGTCCCATGTTGCCCTTGCTTTCCGCTGCTCATTCAGATTGCCTCCGTACGCGGTGCACCGTGCCCCTCGCTAATCACCACAGCTAATAGCATCACGCTGCTGCAGCTGCTCCTCCCTGGACCCGCTCTGTGTTTGGATATGGAAGTAGTCGGGGTTACATTGCTTGGGATTTCCTGTAACAAATCCATACATTAGCCCTCATCGGGGAGGCAGCAGCATATTAGTCATGCCATTTTACTCATCGTTTGGATATGGAGCCATGCCGAGGCTCATGGGAGTACAAACCTGGTGCAGCATTGCTTTATGCGTGGGTGTATACAGTATACGGACCAGCGCTGTTTTCTGATTTGATGGGTTTGGACTTTTTGCTCTCCAGGGTCTGTGTGCATCAGATATTGGAACAGCTGATCCACGACTGTCATGTTATTCCCCATGCTGCCAGGAACCTCATAAAGCTAAAGGACGGGCCAGAAATGATCTTATATCAGCATTCTTCCTTTTAAACATGTGGACTGGAGGCATGTGGTTGCAATTAGGGCAGATTTGGACCAGGTTGAGCAGGACCCAAGAGGCTGTATTACAGAGGCATCCCAACTCTGAAATGTGTTCTTATCTGTTTGGTAACCACGATAACTTCAGTTAGAATGGAATTAACGACAATACATACGCAGGAAAATATTTGCGAACCTTTTGGGATTGCCTGGATTGCTGAATTAATTTGTCATCAAGTTATAAGCTGACCTTTGTTCAAGTCATAATAATTGAGAAAAACATTCCTTCAAATGATTAATATGAACAAGAATGGTGAACAGTACTGTGCAAAAGGCTTAGGCCACCATTAGATTAGATATATCATTGTTTTAGCAATGATATAATGACCACATGTAGTTATTTCTCAGTCTCTTTATTGGAATTCAACCAGAAAATACAGGAAGTGAAAAAAAAACAGCTTTTATAGGCCACAGTGGCAAGTATTTAGTATTTGGAATGAAGATCCGTGGAGTATCCTGGCGTGAAGAATCCAAGTTTTCAATTTTTGGGTCCAGTCATCGACCATTGCACCATTGCTAAAACAACATTTTTTGCACAGTACTCTACATATCTTCAATCCTCATATCTTTATTGTACACACTGATTAATCATTCAGAGTCCAGGCTAGAAAAGGTTTGTGAACCTTTGGACTAATGATACCTTCAATTAAGAAGATATGATGGAAGCGGTGATTGGGTGGGGCCATGTCCCTAATACAAAGCATACAAAGTCTTTTTCTCAACAAAGAACTGTTCATGTGAACATTGTCCCAGTCAAAACTAATTTCGACAGAACTTTTCAAAGAAGTATTGTAAATGTGCATGGAGCTAATCAAAGCTACAAAAGCATATTTTTAAAGACCATGGTAGTCATCAATCAGCGTTAAGACAGTTGGTCTTTAAATGGAGGAAATGACTAATGTGCACTGTTGAAGGATGTGAAAAAGAACTGAAGGCTAACAGCTGAAGACCTGCAGGAATGACTACAACTTAGTAAATTCCAAATTACTCTGTCCCTTTGTATATTACATAAGTACTTAAGGCAGAAATTGAGGTAATTAACTTTTTAGCATAAGCAGATTGAAACTTACTTGACAAATTCTCTTAAAATTAAAAATGTACATTTACATGTTTTGATGATTATCTACATAAGTATTTAACACAGGCAGTGTGTTATAGTACTTGAGTCTGATCTCGATCTCAACCTAATTTGAACTCGGTCTCGTCTCGGTCTCAGGGTAAGGTGGACTCGGAAATGGATGTTCAAGTTTTAAGTTTGAGAGAAGAAGGGAAACGGAATCATCACCATCATTTCCTTCCAAAAGTTACATTGCCTTAGACTGACTAATATAATAATAAGTAATAATCATTTTAAGCTGTATATTGTTTATGCTATATTTTACAATATATATGATGAAATATAATTTATTAATATATATTATAGGTGTCAACATTTAATTGGCGTTTCATTAAAATGCAAAAAGAAAATTTATATTTAAGTTTTGTTCAAGGTAGAAGTTATGTTAATGCATTTTAGTTTAATGTATTTCATCTTAATGTCAGCAAACATATCATTTGACAGGGTGTCCATACTTTTACATTGGACAGTCTACATGAAGAAAGGCAACAAATTGTCCTTGTCGCCACTAATCTTGTTTCAATTTTCACTTTTTGCCAAGTTTTTTCAAGTGTGGAAGGAGTTCTGGGGCTTGACTTTAGATCAGCTGAAATGATTAGAAAATTGGTGCCCATTAAAGTTGTTCACCTGCAATAGCCCTATAAAGTGGCCGAGTGAGAAGGGTAGAGCCCTGGTATTGGCCTGGAGCAGTGGCCTCCACCAGATGTGGCTTTAATGAGCCTTAACTAACCACGCAGAAGTGCGACATCACCCATTCAGGCAGTTTTCCCCTCATTTAATTACTTGGCGTGTCTAGTAAATGTTTTAAAAAGGAAATCTGTCGCTGTATGGTGATTATACTAATGGCTAGGAACGCTCTCTAGTCACACAAGACATTTCCTCCTTCCTTTTATTGGGCAATTCTTAGTTCAAGAAGGGTTTTATTGACAACTCAGGTTTTGGCTCTAAAGTAATTTAGCAGGGTTTAGGTGGGTTTAGGTGGGTTATTACAAAATTACAGGAGAATATTGCTATTCATGTAAATGTCTGACTGAAAGAATGAAAAAATGTTATATTAACTCAATACCTTAACAGGCCCCAAAGTTCAAAATTTCTTCTTAAGTAGATTCTTGTAGAATATAACTAATTACTACAGCTATTAGTTTGTCATTCACCAAGAATGTGTACACACAATTAGCTAAAGTTACTTAAGAAAAAAGAACAATCCATAAATAACAGCCCCACTGCAGTGACTTAAAAGAAAAGAGGGAGTTCAACCAGAAATGCATAAAATGTTTATATATTCATTCATTAATGTCAATACCCAGGAAGAAACCCTTGACAGGGAGGCAATCCATTGCAGGCCACACACACTTTAGAGAAACCAGTTGACCTAATATACGTCTTTGGAATGTGGGAGGAAAGTGAAGTATCTAGAGAAAACCAACACAGTCATGTGGAGAACATACAAACTCCACACAGATGGAATCCAGACTGGGAGTCAAGTGCCTGTCCCCAGAGAACAAAGACATAGGTGTGGCCCAGATCGGGACACCAGTCCATCACAGTGTAGAAGTGTCTTGTTTCACGCCACAAACCTGCTCCCCCCATATATATATATATATATATATATATATATATTGGACAAAATAGTTTCCTTACAAATGATAGCTCCAAATTGAAATGCTCTTATTACTAAATATAACTAAGCTTTATTATTCCTTAACATCTTCTCAAGCCAGAGGCTATGCTAATGCTAGCGGGTAAGGTACTGGACTATGGACCAGAAGGTCCAGGGTTCAAATCCCACCTCTGCCAAGCTGCCACTGTTGGGTCCTTGAGCAAGGCCCTTAACCCACAATTGCTTGGATTGTAAGATTGTACCAATTGTAAGTCGCTCTGGATAAGGGCGTCTGCTAAATGCTGTAAATGAATTGTAAAATTAATTGAACCGGCTACCATGTTTTAAATATGTCAAGAAGTAATGACACATTTGGTGTTAAAATAGAAACCATATATAAACTAAATATTAGCACTTTTTATGATTTTTAACTAATCCCAAATAGTTTTGATCCTGAGGTGAAAGTTTTTATGCTAACAAACAATGGCACCGAGCTAAAACTTAGCTTGAAACTGGGATCACTTGGCGCATAGTTTTGTATCATTCCATGCTAACGTACTAATGCAGATGACGCAGTCTGAAGGGGGAATTGAATGTCATAATTACTTCCAGTAATAATATGGTTCCAATTTGATTTGTATATTTAATAGAATTATTGGTGACAGTTGCTTTGCATTAGGGCTCACTCATACTGGATCTGTGTGGTGTTTGTTGCGCAGTGTAGATGGGTTTGACCAAGGCGTGGGAGGTCAGAACTCATTTCATTGGGACTGTGGTAGCCTAGCGGGTAAAGTACTGGACTATGGACCAAAAAGTCCAGGGTTCAAATCCCACCTTTGCCAAGTTGCCACTGTTGGGTCCTTGAGCAAGACCCTTAACCCACAACTGCTTGGATTGTAAGACTGTATCAACTGTAAGTCGCTCTGTAGGGCGTCTGCTAAATGCTGTAAATTTCAAAGTAAGGAAGTCGTACTTTAAGGAGTCAGTAGTGTCACATTCTTATATAAGTAGGTAGCGTAGCTTGTAGCATGTTGTGTGAGATTGAGTTGTGAAGCATAATGACAAATTCTCTTCCATTGTCTGGATTTAGCAAACAACCTGCTTTGAATGCTAAACTCGTATGCTGTTTTGTTTGCAGCATTAGCTGCAGTGCAAAACTAAACGAGCTTCAAGTTGAAAGCTTGGCTGTTATGTCGTTGCTGGTTGACTACAAAATGTAATGTTGTACACAGGTTTACAATTCGTTAACATTTTGAATAGGGTTTTACAACAGGTTAGAGTCTTATTAAAACTAGAATGAAGTAAAGAGTAAGTAAAGTAAAGAGGTACATTAAAAACCAGGCTTCTGAGGTGAGGGAATCGACACACGCTCGCACTCGTATTCCCATTCACAGAGTTCCACCCCTGAGAGGCGCGTGTCACGCTAACACGGTTATTCTCCGGAGACATCAAATTCAGTCCTCGTTTCTGCTTATAAACCCAGATTTATATATATTCTAATGAAATTTCCTCTCCAAAGTTTTTCTCTCTTTTCTTTCCTCCAAAAGAATCTGTGAATCCTGTACCTTTGAGAGAGAGAGAGAGAGAGAGAGAGAGAGAGAGAGAGAGAGACTTGTCATTGCAGCACTGACAACAAGATGGCAGTGTACACTAAGTCAAATTCCCTAGAGGATTTAGCCATGGAATAAGGAAGTGGTGCTGAGCTGAAATGTATTATCCAGATTGTACAGCATGTGTGGTGTTAGCATCTGCGTGTGGATTTCAATAATAGTGTGTGTGCGTGTGCGTGTGCGTGTGCGTGCGTGTGTGCGTGCGTGCGTGCGTGCGTGCGTGCGTGCGTGTGTGCGCGCGCGAGAAAAATAGTGCGTTAGTCAGGTGAACACTTGTGAACTACGCTGCCGTGAACTCCAATTCTAGTGTGTGTGTGTGTGTGTGTGTGTGTGTGTGTGTGTGTGTGTGTGTGTGTGTGTGTGTGTTATACTTGTGAAGTTCAAATGTCCATACGATGATAGAAAAACCTGGAATTTTGATTCGTGAGGACCGTTTTTCTGGTCCTTCTTTAACTGCTTTTATACAAAATGGAAAGTTTTATTTCGAAACAAAATACCACACTAAAGAGCCAAAAGACTTGCTTTAGGTTACTGAGGCTAAGATTAGGGTTAGGTGTAGCATTAATTTCCATTTCAAGCTGCATTCGTTTTCATTCATGTCAGTGGAAAGTCCTCACAAGGATAGCAAGACAAACATATGTGTGTGGGTCATGTTTATATATCATTGTGGGGACACAGATGTTCCACAAGGATAGAAAGATCTGATTTTACCATGTAGGTACATTTTGTTGGTCCTCATGGGGAAAATCTGTTTTTTTTTGTTTTGTGTTTTTTTTAAAGAAACTGTAACTTTCTTTTGAATACCTAAAAGAAGAAGTAAAAGATCTCAGTTAGGTTATTGACATTAAGGTTAGGGTGAGGCGTTGGTGGTTAGTTATCTACAGTAATTATTACAGTATATAGTGAGACAAATGTGTGTGTGTGTGTGTGTGTGTGTGTGTGTGTGTTGGCTTTTTTACCTTGTAAGCAACAACATCTTCCTGATCATAACTTTTCACTGTACTCTCAGAAAAATGAACCCTTATGACGTATTTCACTTTCTTATTCAACCAAACTTTACATGAGACTGTGGTAGCCTAGCGGGTAAGGTACTGGACTATGGACCAGGGTCCAGGGTTCAAATCCCGCCTCTGCCAAGCTGCCACTGTTGGGTCCTTGAGCAAGGCTCTTAACCCACAATTGCTTGGACTGTAAGACTGTACCAATTGTAAGTCGCTCTGGATAAGGGCGTCTGCTAAATGTAAATGTAAATTTGGAACCGTGGTAGCTTCTGCAGCTTAATCCTGGCATCTGTCAATTCATCCGTCAGAATGCTACAAGAACAAAGTGTGATTCATCACTCCAGAGGCATGTGTTCAGATTGCTCCAGAGTCCAATGGCACTTCCTAACATCAGTCTTCTCCACAGTAGTGGTTGACCAGGCCATACATTTGATTGACTGACTTCAGTCATAGGCGTCCTACGACAGGGCACACTGAAAACCATTGAGCTCCAAAGCTGCCAAAGTTTATTTTATGACTGTACAGCATGTGCTTGCTTATGTAGATTTAAAAGAAATGGCTGCTCTTAATTACCCTGAGTGGAAGCGAGTGTGTAGTGTCAGAATGAACAGGCGCCCCTTTCTGGACGTATTACTACTTTGGGGTTAGTATTTATGGTTTCCTTTCTGTGGATCCATCATGTCTTTATTCATGATTAATTGGTCACTGCAGATGAAAGAAGAGGGATAATAATTTTAAAAAAGTCATGCAAGGTGCATTCTGATATTTTTACTGTACATTCGGTCTCCTCCAAACATGTTTATCCTGCCTATGTTACGCTAGCGGCAGTTTGACATAGTGTTCCGTGCTTGGGTATGGTTTAAAAAGGTCTTCTTTAGTTGCTTTTTTTTTTACAAAAACGTCAAATTTTATTTGTAAAAGCAAAAGAGAACAAATATTTGCTTTAGGTTACTTGCTTGATGTTAAGGTTAGGGTTAGGTGTAAGCATAACATGAATCATCTACAGTAACCGTTATCTCAATAGAAAGTCCTCACAAGTACAGTGAGACAAATACGTGTGTTGGTTGTTTTTAGTTTTACCGTTGAAAAGAGCTTATTGCAGTTCTATCATCTGAAAGCTGTGTCTTTTATGAATGATTGCGGAACCGTGCATAATAGTTGATTACTGAAGGTCAAACAGGTCTGGGTAATGTGACAGTATGATGTTGCTATGGCAATAAATTCTATCACAGTATTCATCTTAGGTGGTGTGGAATTCAGTAAGATGATGTGTAGTGTTATTACCTATTGCTAAATGATGGGTGATGCTACAGTTGCAGTATTTCATTCTTTACCTTGCTTATTTATCTGCAGTGACAAATGTATCATGATTTTGGGTTAGGTAGCTCTTGAGACAGTTGGCTATTTCTTAAAAAGTCAGACACAACAACTTCAAAACTGAGTGCGTTTACATGCACTTAATAATCCACTTATAGTCAGATTTCTGCATGTTCTGCAATTAGATTAAGAAATCCTATAAAGAGGACTGGATTTTAACTCTGTAATCGGATTTCTCAGAGCATATATATCCAAACTGTGGTACCCATAATCAGTTTTCTCAGTCTGCACATGCACACCAATGTAGAGATTAGTTTCCATAGACCTGGTTGGTTTTACTCGTGGGATCTGGCTATGGGATGCACCACCTGCTAAACACTCAAAAGAGTGTTTTTGGAGACTCAAAAGCAGTATATGCTTGAGAAAATGACGAGTTTGATTATTTAATATTAAAGTTTGAAGTTTACACTACAGAAAATCAGATTTTGTCAGTGATCAGATCAACGAGTATACATCCACTTAGGTAATCAGATAATGGGAAACCTCTGGGTTTACATGACTCGGGTAATAATCGGATTTCTACTTTGCAACCAGCCAATAATCTCACAGAAAGATGTTTAACTTCAGACTTTAAGAATAGTATGAGTGTATTCTCTGAGAAATCTGATTGCTGGGGTGAAATCTAGCTCTCTTTATTGGATTTCTTAATCGGATTTCTAGATGAGAGTATCCTGTATACACGACCACTTAAATAATCAGATAACTGTGGAACTCCAACTATTATTAAGTGCATGTAAACACACCTAATAATAATAATAATTGGTGGTGAACTTGTTGGATCAGCACAAACAATAAGGAATCTTGGTGTCATTTTTGATCCATCCTTAACATTCGAATCTCAAATTAAACCACTAACCAAGAGTACGTTTTATCATTTATACAATAGAGCATACCTCCACCCTATGCTTAACAATGATGCGGTAATGCTGATAACTCATTTTAATGGCCTTTCTCTCAAACTTTTCAACCCACTTCAGTTTGTTTAAAATTCAGCAACTGGAGTTCTTACATTTACAAAACAGTCACAACCCTAACCCTAACTTCATTGGCTACTGGTCTCCTCTTGTATCAATTACAAGCTCCTTCTCCTGACCTTTAAAGCTCTACATGGTCTTGCTTCCACATACTTGTCAGACGTTGGACTGCAAGTCCTTACAGAGGACAGTCAAGGAAGCTGAGACCATCACTGGGGTCTCTTAACTCGTCATAGACATTTATCACAAATACTGTACCCATACAGTAACCAGCATTTTGGATGACTCGTTACACCCCTCACACAGCCTTTTCTTCGTCCTGCTGTCTGGAATATGGTACCGAAGGTTTCGTGCTGGCAATCCCAGACTCTGTAACAGTTTTTCCCCTGAACACTCTGAACTGACCCACACATGATCTAGAAGGGTCAACGTTACATACCGATGAAGCTGCCAGATGCTGCTGTTGCTCAAGTGTAAGGGGAGGTCACATTAAATACTTGCCACTGTTGCCTATAGAATCAGTTTTTTCTGATTTTGTCAGTTTTTCAATACTTCATTCAAATTTCCTTTGTTTTTGGTTGTGTTCTAATAAAGAAATGAGAAGTCATTATATATGGTCATTATACCATTGCTAAACCAAAGGTATATCTGATCAGGGAGTTTTTCCTTTCCACTGTCGCCCTAGACTTGGTCAATTTGGGATTGAACGCAGTTATTAGGAGATAATCTAAACTTGTAAAGTTGCTTTGAGACAATGCTCCATTGTAAAAAGCGCTATATAAATAGATCTGACTTGATCTAATGGTGGCCTTATACTTCTGCACAGTGCTGTATAAGTGAAAATACGTTTCTCTAGGACCAATAGCACAGGATAACACAAAGTGGCACTGCAGTATGATTAAGAGTGGGTATACAGTGCTGTGGCGGTATCATACAGCAGATAAGTGGTAATATGACTGTGCACAATTGTACTAGTGCACAGCACATAAAATGAGTATAGCCTACATATTATATTGCAACATATAAAATATAAGCATATAAACCCACATAATATTGCAGCAGTATACATAAAGTTAGCGCAATATATAAAAGTGTTAGAAGTGGTACAAGTATACATGAAGTTTAAATATATGCAAAATGTTTTACCGTGGGTGAAATCAAAAGTGGGGAAGAGCAGATACATGCCTGCCTCAGTCCCTGGTCCAATAACGATTTGTTGAATTTGATATGCTATATCAGCATATAGCTTATATTGCTTTAGTTTTATATTCTCTATTTACTATATGCTTGATAATATTATATTCTGTGTAATATATCAGTGTATATATTATTTAATTGTGATATTTTCTTTAAATACTGAACGTTCTGTCTGTTAATTTTTATTTAGCTTATGTGTATTTATAATAGTACTATAAACTCATTAATTAGGTGACTTAGTTTAATTCTTACATATATCATCTAGGCCAAGACCAAGGAGTTTGAGTCCCTTGTTTAGTCTTGGTCCTCGCAAGATTTCTTCCTTATAACGTTTAGGGAATATTTCCTTGCCACTGTTGCCATAGGCTTGCTCGGTTAGGACTTTATGCATAGATAATAGAAAATTGTAAAGTTTTTTTGAGACAGTGCTCCATTGTAAAAAGCGCTAT
Source organism: Ancistrus triradiatus (assembly GCA_025084515.1). Lineage (NCBI taxonomy): Eukaryota > Metazoa > Chordata > Actinopteri > Siluriformes > Loricariidae > Ancistrus > Ancistrus triradiatus. The sequence goes on from JAJAGP010000313.1 coordinate 44,450, forward strand.
AGAAGCAATTTTGACTTTGACATGTGCAAAAGTTTGGACACCATTCCAGTGGAATCGCTAGCCTTTTTGTAATGCCTCAGAACTCAGTTGACTTGTTAATACAGTGGTTCCTCGGTTCTCATCATTAATTCGTTCCAGAACTTGTGGAGAACTGAAAATGTCAAGTACCAAGCAAATTTTTCCCATAACGAATAATGTAAATTTAATTAATCCATTCCAGACCCACAGAAAATCCACACTGTATAAGACATTATATGCTATAATGGAGTTGTATTGTACAGGTGCTCCCTGATTTATGAGGGGGATATTGTATGTTCCGACAAATCCATCATAAGTTAAATGTATCATGAATTGAGGAGTTTAATATAGTCTATATTATTACACATTAACACTTACGTTAAGCTACAGTTGGCCAAAATCATTAACACAAAGCATATTTTATAATAAAAGTGCTAACAAATCTCATATCATTTACATTTACAGCATTTAGCAGACACCCTTATCCAGAGCGACTTACAATTGATACAGTCTTACAATCCAAGCAATTGTGGGTTAAGGGCCTTGCTCAAGGACCCAACAGTGGCAGCTTGGCAGAGGTGGGATTTGAACCTTGGACCTTCTGGTCCATAGTCCAGCTTCTTAACCGCTAGGCTAATGGATTGAAAGTGAAAAGTGAAAGCAAAACACTTACTCTGTTGGTGAACTCAGGGCACTAGCATAGCTGCTAAGCTAATTGCAGCCTGTGTTCTGGAGCATTCAGTTTGTGTTTTCCTTTCGGTTGCAAATTTTCTTTTTTTTTTTTTCATTTAAAGTAGTACCATAAAAGTTTAATCAAAAATCTACGTCGGCCTCAGCAGCACAGAAACACATTTAGTCTGAATTAGTGACATGACATTAACTTTACATCACTTTAAAACATTTCCACTTGTCTTTCTTAAATGGTTTTGATTTTTGACCTAGAATAAAATAAATATGTTATACATTTATAGCAATCTGGTTATACAAATATTTCAGTTTTCAAGTGCTACCTTACATTAACTTAGAGGAACCAATGAAGATTCTAATAGATAAAATGAAGTGTTAAGGACATTCTTTTTACCTGTAATTAACCTTTTAGGGCCCATGGAGACCCATTTGTAGTAAGACTACAGTACTGTAGATGTAAAAATAAAGAAAAACACGATAAACGCAGCGGAGATCTGAACTGAGCAAGGGCTATTTTGAATCACTGAGTCACTGTGTACTGAATCATGAATCGTGAACCATGAATTGTAAATTGAGTTCCGGTTGAAATGAGTCACGCGGATCGACTCATACAAGTTTAAGCAAGTGTGCTGAGAAGGTGGCCACATTACAGATGCAGTAGATACAGATCAGGGTCTGGAAGTATGGACTGGGATCTTTAAAACGAACAGGTTTGTATGTTGGCTAATTTACTGCTCTGTGTTAATGAACACTAAGACCATAGCTCCACAGAATCATGTCTGGACAGCAAATGACCACAACCTTCACACTGAACAGTCTTGACCTGTCCTGATTGCCCTAAATAAATGGTTTAGCCTGTGTTAACAAATACAAAAAGGCCATAAATGAGGATCAGCGCTAAGTGGCTACTGTCATGACTTCACCCTCTCGCCCTCGCTCCAGTTCTCTACCTCTTCCAATCCTCAGACCCTTATCAGCTATTAAACTCTCTCTCTCTCTCTCTCTCTCTCTCTCTCTCTCTCTCTCTCTCTCTCTCTCTCGCTCTCGCGCTCTCTCTCTCTCTCTCTCTCTCTCGCTCTCGCGCTCTCTGGCTGTATTATTTATTAATTGAGTTGATGTTTTTATCCCCAGTCCTCCCCTCCCCTGCTGGTTTGTGTATGTCAAAGCACCACAAATTAGCCCAATGTACGGCGCAGAGAGCCCTAGCTAATGAGGGGCTGTCAGTGAGGTGAATGCACAGGAATTAGCATGGAGCTCAGAGGAGTGGAGGGGGAGGGTACGCTTCTCTTTATCTGGGAGAGTATATGAGTGTGTTATAGCAAAACAGCTCAAAGGACGTTTGTTGCTTTGTGGCGTGAAGGGATTACGTTTTGAATGCAGGTGATGTTGTATAGCGCAGCGTCACGCTGTGTGACTGGATTTTGAGTACGCGTTTTAAGTCGAGCATCAGACGTGTACAATGGCGTGTTTCAATCATTGAAACAACTTATAGGTTGAATTTGGCGTATAAAGGAAAATTATTAATGAATTTAGCTACTACGCGCAGACTTCTATTATATATCTCTGTAGACGTTAGCATGTTAAAAGTCTGGCCTGTGGTAAATCATTAGGTTACAGAAGCAGACTATAGAGATTAGGTTTTGAACCGTTGCAGTATTCCCTTAGCTCTCTGAACTCATTTCATATTTCTTCCTGTCTTCCTTTCCCCCCTCCTAAATCTAATGATAAGAAATAAATAATGGGGGTAGAAACAAAGGTAGTTTTAGTTTATGTGCATTACAGCTGGACAATCCCTCACTTACCTTGTCATTCTGAATTTTTCTCTGATTAATTGATAGCGATAATGGTTGATCAAAGGATTCATTGCTTTTCCCGTAATAAGATATATGGGTAATATATCTTAACTTTTGTTAACTTTTGAAATAGTAATACTTTTGTTTTAATTATGTCAAGGTAATGTTTGCATGCTTTAAAGTAAAGACTTTATATATACAACTGACCTTAAATAGAATTTATATATGTAATTGAATATTAATTATTTATAAATAAATCATTTAATAATTTTTGTGTTCGTAGTGAGGTGTTGAGGTACATTTTCACCGTTTTGGGAAAAAATATGCTAGGTCATGGATTTGCTACCTCTAGTCAACATTCAGTATAAGATGCACTTTAAATACACATAAATAATATTAACATTTCTTTTTTTATTCTTTTTATTTATTTATTTGTAAAATACTGCTGTAACACTGAATAAACCTGGTATACATGATTCAGTTACTCACATTTCAATACATCAAATTGTCACTCTTCTCTCATGGCTGACTTTTGCTTCCCTGTCAGTCTTTGTTTCCATGATTGTGACTAAAAAAACAGTGTTACCTTCAAAACATTCACTACAGAAATCTTAGGCTGTTACAGTAATGGCAGTAATGTTGGCGACGATGATATATTGTTCAAAAATATTCTAAAGTTCTATTGATATGAACAAAATACTACATTCCATGATTTTTTAAAGTCATTATAAAAACACATATTGTGATTTTTTTAATGGATCTAGCACTTTTATCATTCTGTTAGAGCAGAGAAGTTTTAAAATCGGAGTTGAAGGCCCCTTATTGAAGGCCCCCGGGGTTGAAGAAACACCCATATACACCTTTCTGAAAAGCAGCCTGTACATTAAGTAATGAAATTGCAGTCTTCTCTACCCAAAACCCACAGCACTGAATGATATTGAAGAAGTCACCACTAGTAAACTTTTGACTACATGTATTTGTCTGTAAATGTAGGTTTCTGTAATCAAACGGTTAATCGCAGTCTCAAATGATCTCAATTATATCACATAATTGTGGTTATTTGTGACCGGTCTGCTAATCAGATTTTAATTAGGATTTAGATGATTTCAATTAATAAAACGTAATTGTGATGTTAGATATCAGGTATTATGGACTTCTCTGCTTTAATACATCATAAGACTCAATAAAATGGATATTTAACATTTATCTATCACCGATATCAGAGTCAGTTATGTTTCAATAATTGAGAATCTGATTTATTAGACAAAGTATAGGAATAATATCGTGAGCCACCAATGAGTCATCAATGAACTGTGTTTTGCTTATTTATCTGTTTATTTTATTTAATTGATAATTATGTATGTTCAAGGAATATAGTTTGGAAATTATATTTCCAAGGTTTTAAATGCAAATTTGTTTAAAGTCAAATTAATTTGACTCAAATTAAATGTAATTGTAAAAAGTTAATTCAATTTAATTGTCAAAGCAAATAAATACATAATTATAGACACGTACTTATTATTATTCAATATGTCTTTGTTAATAAGTATGGACTTATAGTGTATAGACTTATAAGGACCTAGATTTGAACCCTGGGCTGGGCTGAGCTCTCCAGTGTCCAGTGAATTCCAGTAAAACAACATAGTTGATATATGGCCATAGTTTGTATATATACACACGTGGACAAAATTGTTGGTACCCCTCAGTTAATGAAAGAAAAACCCACAATGGTAACAGAAATAACTTTCATCTGACAAAAGTAATAATACATACAAAGTCTATGAAAATGAACAAATGAAAGTCAGACATTGCTTTTCAACCATGTTTCAACAGAATTATTTAAAAAAATAAACTCATGAAACAGGCCTGGACAGAAATGATGGTACCCTTAACTTAATATTTTGTTGCACAGTCATTTGAGGCAATCACTGCAATCAAACGGTTCCTGTATCTGTAAGTGAGACATCTGCACCTCTCAGCAGGTATTCTGGCCCACTCCTCATGAGCAAACTGCTCCAGTTGTCTCAGGTATGAAGGGTGCCTTTTCCAGACGGCATGTTTCAGCTCCTTCCAAAGATGCTCAATAGGATTTAGGTCAGGGCTCATAGGAGGCCACTTCAGAATAGTCCAGTGTTTCCTCTTAGCCATTCTTGGGTGTTTTTAGATGTGTGTTTTGGGTCATTATCCTGCTGCAAGACCCATGACCTGCGACTGAGACCAAGCTTTCTGACGCTGGGCAGCACATTTCTCTCTAGAATTCCTTGATAGTTTTGAGACTTCATTGTACCCTGCACAGATTCAAGTCACCCTGTGCCAGATGCAGCAAAGCAGCCCCAGAACATAACAGAGCCTCCTCCATGTTCCACAGTAGGGACAGGGTTCTTTTCTTGATATGCTTCATTTTTCCATCTGTGAACATAGAGCTGATGTGCCTTGCCATTTTTGTCTCATCTGTCCATAGGACGTTCTCCCAGAAGCTTTGTGGCTTGTCAACATGTAGTCTGGCTTTTTTATGTTTTGTTTTCAACAATGGTGTCCTCCTTGGTCGTCTCCCATTAAGTCCACTTTGGCTCAAACATGGACGGATGGTGCGATCTGACACTGATGTTCCTTGAGCTTGAAGTTCACCTTTAATCTCTTTAGAAGTTTTTCTTGGCTCTTTTGTTACCATTCGTTATTATTCCGTCTCTTTGATTTGTCATCAATTCTCCTCCTGCTTCCACGTCCAGGGAGGTTGGCTACAGTCCCATGGGTCTTACATTTCTGAATAAGTATATGCAACTGTAGTCACAGGAACATCAAGCTGCTTGAAGATGGTCTTATAACCTTTACCTTTAACATGCTTGTCTATAATTTTCTTTCTAATGTCCTGAGACGACTCTTTCCTTTGCTTCCTCTGGTCCATGTTGAGTGTGGTACACACCTTGTCACCAAACAGCACAGTGACTACCTGAAGCCCTATATATAGGCCCACTGACTGATTACAAGATTGTAGGCACCTGTGATGCTAATTAGTGAACACACCTTGATTTAACATGACCCTTTGGTCACCATTTTTCAGGGGTGTTTCATGAGTTATTTTTTTTTAAATAATTCTGTTGAAGCTTGGATGAAAAGCAATGTCTGACTTTCATTTGTTCATTTTCATAGACTTTGTATTTATTATTACTTTTGTCAGATTAAAGTTATTTCTGTTACCATTGTGGGCTTTTCTTTCATTTACTGAGGGGTACCAACAATTTTGTCCACGTGTGTAGATGATGGAGATTTCCCAGAAATCCCAGTGGATCCGTTTCTGAAATACTCAGACCAGTCCATCTAGCACCAACAACTATGCCATGTTCAAAATCACTTAAATCACATTTTCTTTCCATTCTGATGCTCGGGTTGAACTTCAGCAGGTCATCTTGACCATGTCTACATGTCTTAATTCACTGAGTTGCTGCCATGTGATTGGCTGATTAGATATTTGTTAGTCTTACAGTGCAGATAAATCACCAAACTGTGCTACATTACAATGGCAAAATGTAACTGTTTGTAGATAGTGAGTAATTCTAGCCTTTATTACCATCAGATTTGCTGTAGACAATACACAGTCATTATGTAATCTATAAATGCGCTACTTCACGAGGACAGGATTTCTTTCCCTACAGACAGTTTATGGCTCGGACGTTCATTAGCTGCATTATTATGAAGCCTGAGATAATGAATGGATTTCGGTGCTTACTGCCCTCTGTCTCTGGTGATTCATTTTAGTAAACACCATTCCCAAAATGGCAGGCCAGAAATATTTCAGAGCCATGGTGGAGCTTGGACGGCCTAATTAATCAAGCAGTGGCCAAAATGAGATTATCTGTAACGGGAAACGATGTGCCTCGTGCCGTGCCAAAACCCGGTGGCCATGTGCGACGAGCTGACTGCAAGGTCTTTTTTTTGCCATTGCTCTCTCTGGTTTTACATGAGTGCGTTCTCTTGATTATCTCTCGGCAGCGCTAAACTTTGGTAAGTACGTGGCTGTGGATGTTTGAGCCAGCCAGAAGGCATTGTGCGTTGACAAAGGGCTCGATCTGCCATAGCTGCCCGCTATCGCAGCACATTGTAATGTTAGAAGTCAAAACAGGGCCGATTCATTTGCTCGCGTAGAGCTAAGTGCATTCTTGGCTCGGGCAGCCCCGGGGTTGTGTGTGCACGCCAAAGAAGCCATTTGTGACGGGCCCCGGTTACCGCCTTGTGTCTTAGCGCGAGGCTCTGGCAACCCTACGTCTACACCAATTTGTGCTCTTATTTATGTCTGTTTTCTCTCTCCATCAATTTACATGATTCTGGAAATATTGATGAGTCTGATCACTAGTGTAAGGAGGAGTAAAATTGTTTGGCCTATGTAAGCAAAAATGTATAAATAAAAAGTATAAACTCAATCAAAGAAATATCTGGGAGACACCAGCTTTTGCTTTTAGGTCACTGTGGTCTAGTCCTAAGTAAAAGTTGGAGAAGTGACCCACTTCCTCTTTGTTGACCAGCCACTTTACTAGATACACTTGTTCAACTGTTTGTTAACGCAAATTTCTAATCAGCCAATCACATGGCAGCAACACAGTGCATTTAGGAATGTAGACATGGTCAAGACGACCTGCTAAAGTTCAGACCGAGCATCACAATGGGGAAGTAAGGTGATTTAAGTGACTTTGAACATGGCATGGTTGTTGGTGCTAGACGGGCTGGTCTGAGTATTTCAGAAACTGCTGATCTACTGAATTTTCACACACAGCCATGTCTAGGGTTTACAGAGAATGGTCCGACGAAGAGAAAACATCCAGTGAGTAGACGTTCTCTGGGTTAAAATGTCTTGTTGATGCCAGAGGTCAGAGAAGAATGGCCAGACTGGTTCGAGGTGATAGAAAGGCAACAGTAAATTAAATAACCACTGATTATAAGCAATGTATGTGGAAAAGCATCTCTGAATAACAACATATCTAATCGTTGAATCTATGACATGAAGAATTGAGGCAGTTCTGAAGAAAAAGGAGGCCCAACGCTGTACTAGCAAGGTGTACATTGTCCACAGGTATGGCTATGGAGTGCTTTTTATACAAAAAAAAATGTTTCGAAACTCTAATTGTCAGTTTTGAGCAAGCACAAATGTGATTCATTGCTATTAATTTGATAAAATTGGTGCAATTACGAAGAAAAATTTAAAGAAAAATTTCTTCAAAGTACTTTTCTCCTTTTATACAGAAAACAAGCCTAACATTTGTTATCTATATAAACTAAAACATTACTGTGAAAAACTTTGAATAAAGTGCAGAGTTTCCTGATTGAAAAAAGTAAACGCAAACTTTTCAGGAAAGAAACTTAAATATTAGGCACTTCTACAAAATCTAATGAACTACTAACCATGAATCAATTAAGTCTTGAGACCTTTAAAAAACCCACTAATGCATCATCTGGACAAGTGCCCAAACTTTCACAGATGCCAGATTTTATGTTTCATCATTGTCCTAATATGTTTTAAAATGTGTACCTTAAATTTTGCAGAAATATGTTATATTTAAGTTTGTTCCCCGCAGAGGTTAAGATCTTTTTATTTAGAAATTCAATAAGGCCCAGTTTGTGAAAGACATGAGATCTGTCTTTTGGCATTGAAATAAAATTGTGAACAGAAGTTTTTATAAACGTTTGAAAATAAATTGTATTATTTTGACCTCACTTTACAATGACTTGAAAATATATTTTAAGAAACAACATTAAAAGAAAATGTAGATATTATTTTCACAAGTTAAAAATGAGCGAGTATTCCAAATAGAAAGTACTCAGTAAATTATCTAATCAATTAATCAATCAATCAATCAATCAATCAATCAATCAATCACCCTACCTATATTTATACACAGAAATACATTGAGGGGGACCCTAATTTTCAATGCAGCAGAACATTTACAACTTAAAGGGATAGAAAAACTAATTAATATGGAATTGAATCTTTTGTAATTTAAGATTACAAAATCATTCAAAATAAATATAAATAAGAATTAAGGGAACAATTAGGATTTATTTAAGAAAGGGAAATAAAATAAATCCAAGATAATAAATAAATTGAATAATAAAATAGTAAATAGATCATAAAATAGATAAAAATAAATAACTAATAAACCAATGAGATCTCAACATAATGCATTTTATTAAAATAAAGAAAAAAAAAACTATAAAAACATACAATACTAATGGTAAACATGACAATTTAAACATAACTAATATTATCATAACATATATCAAGTTATGATTTGGTATACATTTATTTTAATACTATCTCAGTTACTGCCTTGGGTTTATATAGGTTGTACGATAATTGTTGTAAGATAATCCTTGTAAGTATCTAATTTCTCTACAGTTAAATGTTATGTTTTAATTAATTACACTGTGGCTGTACTGGATACCACAAAACCGTATGAGAAGTGTGAGTAGATTTTACTGTATTGTTCCAGTGTTGGAAAGAAGAACGCTCATGCAGCACGGTGGCTCGGTGGGTAGCACCGTCACCTCACAGCGAGAAGGTTCTGGGTTTGATCCCAGCCCGAGTCATTTCCTCCCTGTGTTTGCATGGGTTTACTCTGGGTACTCCAACAGTCCAAAGATTGGAGTCTCTAAAGTGCCGTGAGTGAGTGTGTGTTCCTGCCTTGCACCCTGTGCCGCCTGCTAGGCTCTCCTGTGACCCTGTTTACATTACATTTACAGCATTTAGCAGACGTCCTTGTCCAGAGTGACTTACAATCCAAGCAATTGTGGGTTAAGGGTCTTGCTCAAGGACCCAACAGTGGCAGCTTGACCTTCTGATCCAGAGTCCAGTACCTTAACCACTAGGCCACCACAGTCTGTTCTGGATTAAGGGGATAAGAACGTACTGTATTGTATTGAATAGCTTGAAAGGCAATAAAATAGATTCCATTTAAATGAAGTTATTTATACACATATCTATATCTATGTAGGGAACTATAGGGAACAAGAATGGTAAGGGTGGTAAATGAACTCAGACACATCCTTATACAGTTTGCTCATTCCTCTGGAACAGCAGATTCCATCACTCGCTTAACACACGTTGTTGAATTGCATGTGAGACCATAGCTTGTAACGTCTAAAGTAAAGAAGTAAAGTAAAAATAGTAAAGAAAATGAATACTTTCTTTAAGAGGTACCATTCTGGTAATAACTGTTATGGTTTTTTTGTTTTTGTTCTGAATGTGACGTCTTGGCAGCCCTCTATTAGACAAGCAATGAAATGTTGTGAAGCAAACAAGATAAGACATGATGAAAATAATGTTATTTCATCATGTTAGATATATCATCTACGCCGCCCAAGGAGGTTGGGTCACTTTTTGAGTCTTGGTCCTCCCAAGGTTTCTTCCTATAACACTCAGGGAGTTTTTCCTTGCCACTGCGCCCTAGGCTTGCTCAATTTGGGTTTGGACGTAGTTATTAGGAGATAATCTAAACTTGTAAAGCTGCTTTGAGACAATGCTCCATTGTAAAAAGCGCTATATAAATAAATCTGACTTGACTTGATTTCATTATTTAAAGAAAATACATGCATTCTATTGAAGTCAATATTGAACACTTGTCTAAGTGTGTAGCCATATTTTAATGGCAAAGCCATTTCTTTATATCAAAACAGTGTATAATATTAGTAAGGAAGCTGTAAAATTCAGCAGTTTCACTAGTAGGTGATGAGATCCTACAAATACTCTTACTTTGTCTGCTTTTTATGCACATATATCACAGATGTGCTGGTTATAAAATGCTAAAGTGTTTCTTTCGTACTTGTCAGCCTTGCTTTCGTTCTCTGTCTCTATATCAGCCTCCCATCGAGTCCTGCATTACGGTTACACTGAACAGAGCTAAAGAGAAGTGTCTCAGTCGCCCAGCTGCTCTATGACTAACCCAAACAGCCTGCTAGCTATTCACAGACACACGTGTGCGCATGTGTACGGAAGCACGCTCGCACTCATAACAATGTGCGTTAGGCTGCCAGAATAACAAATAGGTCGGGCAGAGCGTGCATGCTAATGTTATGTTGTAAGCAGTTCTGTCGACAAGTGCTAATACTTCTTTTACACTATCATCAAGCGCAGCTAGGCTCGCTCACGCTACCGGACATGATGGATGGTGACCTTAATGCAGGTTAGCCAAGTTTTGAGAGTAAAACCACCTGTCATTAATCACTGAATTATTACAATGCGCTTTAATTGGTTAAGGACTGCTTATTTCCCAAAGAGCTCCAAGAAATTGGGTTTGGCCACCTTCTAATTTGCAGAGTGCATTTCCATTATGAGCGCCATTTTAATATTAGGCTGCTTTGTCACACGGACTGTGCGACACGCTGGCAATGTATTAATTGGGGGAAAATGCAGAACAAGCGTAAATGTGCGTCGCCATCACATGCGTCCCGTGAATGTATATGAATATATGGAAGAGCAAACGCGTTTAGAAACAGAACAGAAGCAGGCTGTGCCAATGCGACAAATATTGGATTCATTTTTTTGCCTGCCTTGCAGTCATAAAAGTGCAGGATCATCGTTTATTATGCTTGTAATTATCACATGTCATATGTGCTATGGTTGTTTATGGTGTAATACACTGCCTGGCCAAAAAAAAAGGTCGCTACCTGGATTTAACTAAGCTAATAGTTAAATAGTTTAAAAAAGAGCCTCCCATTGGATAATTACTGCATTGGTGATTATGTTTCAGGTGGCAACAAGTTCTTTAATCCTAACTGATGCCGTGAGTAGCTTCTCATTTGTTAAACAACCATGTCAAACGGTGCATCCTGTGGTCGTGGAAAAGATGTTCATGTGTTTCAGAAGGGTCAGATTGTGAAAGAGTGGTTCAGGGAGCATGAGGCATCATTTTCACACATGGATTGGCCACCACAGAGTCCAGAGCTGGACCCCATTGAGAATATTTGGGATGTGCTGGAGAAGACTTTGCACAGTGGAACAAATCTCCCATCATCAATACAAGATCTTTGGGGGAAAATGCGTCTCTGGACGGAGATAAATGTTGTGACATTGCAGAAGCTTGTGGAAATGATGCCACAGTGAATGCGTGGCCATTTTTTTGGCCAGGCAGTGTATGTGTAATATGTTTAATATACCATTTAATGACCACATTATGTTCTGTGAAATGGCTTGTTGACCAAAATAGACGTTGACCAGACATTACCATAGTCACATAACCTTTTTATGCGACTGTAATGTAAATATAAAGGGTATTTTCACAATAAAACTGAATGGAAACATATGTAAATGCTAAACCATGACTGGAAGCCTAAGCTGTTCTACACTTTTGTAATTTATGGAAATGTACAATACTTATAGAAAATATAAACGTACAGTTATGACCGTGTCTAGATAGACAGTATTACGAACAACACGGAAGATCAGCCAGATGAAACACAGACTCAACGAGTGACTGTGAACCAGTTTATATAGTTATAGGTTACAGAGAATATACAGGTAGTGGAGGACAAACAAAGGAGTACTACTTACAATAGGACAGGCACATACACTTACAAACCCCATTTACAGCTTGTTACAAATGAGCAGCGGAAAGTCATACACACACATACGAATAGCTTACACAAAAGAAAGTCTTTAAACACCTCAACTGAGTTAGAACAGTCTCTCATGTAGTCCAAACCTGAATGAGAGACTTCCTGCACTTTGATGGCCACAACGTCCAGAGCTAAAAGACAGGAAAAATTCGTAATGCATATCAGTTGTAATAATTCCACTGCAAAGGTGATTTGTCACTGTGTTTTGTTTTGTTTTGTTCAATAGCAAGTTGCAGTTTTATATGAATTACAATGTTGAAAATAAATTCCAGCAACGTTTGAACTCACAAGAATGTATATCTGTATTGGGGCGGGGCACAAAAATGCTCTTATCTACAAAAAAAGAGAACCACTGTATCTTGGTCAGGGTCTTTGGTTATGGGATAAGGTGGTCCATAGCCTATCCTGGACTGGTGCTGTCAGGGTCTTGGCTTCCATGGCGTTGGTGTGGCATGGAGTCTTTCTGCCAGTTCCTCATGTCACGGGACTTGGTCTGTGTGTGCAAACCAGGAGTGCCCCACGTATGCGGCAAAACAAGTTCAAAGTTTTGAACTTGTACTAGTGGCGTTGCCATATTTCAGCCTTTTCTCTCGTATTGTGTCTTTCCTGAAACGATCTGCACAGAGCATATGAACAGCGAAGAGCATTTTGCATTTTACACTCATCTTATCGTTATCAGAAGCCCTGCCAGTCCCTTACTGTACTATTGCTGTACTGTGTGTTTAAGCTGACAGTAGCGTCTGCATGCTTTTGTGAGGAGACGAGCGATTCAGTTGTCAGTCTGTAAGTGTGACATGATGATCTTGTGAGTGTGTGTGCATGTCTGAGTACACATATTTGTGACTGTGCTGCTACAGTGGCTGGCCATTGGGAAATCAAGCAGCACTTTGTCATGCATCCTTAAAGGCGTGACAAAGTGTCCCAGGAGACGACGCCTGATTGGTCTGGCAGGATGGCAGGGCCGCCGGCTGAGTGACAGTCTGGGAAATGAGGGACAGGAGGAAGATGAGAGTCACGCGAGGGTGTGCCCTAGTCATGTCATTTCTCCTCCAAAATGAGAGGGGGGCAAACTGTCTTCAACAGAAAAGGAAAATGTATACATATACATACAACCACGTCATTCAGTATATCCAGCAGTGGGCTCCACCGCTACACTGTTCATGGATTTGATCTTACAAAGTCCAGAGTCTTGACTGGAGAAGTATAGTTTGGCATTCAAATACCTTTTAGCATTGTAAAATATGAAAACTTAATCTAGTGGTTCCCAAAGGGGAGAGCGAGGCAATGAATGCTGTTAATAGTGTTGTAGTCAAGACCAAGACTGGGAAATGTCAGTTCCAAGTCAAGACCGATACTGGGAGTGGCTGAGTCGAGAACAGATTAGGATTGTTTCATTAAGAAGAATAAAAAGAAGAAAATCTAAAAATAATTGGTTTGTAATTCACTTGACGTTATCATTAATTATACATTTAATTCATTCATTCATTCACTTTCTTAGCTGCTTGATCCTGGACAGGGTCAGTCCATCACACTAACACATTCATACACACACTTACACACTAGGGGCACTTTAGAAACACCAATTAATCTAAAACGCATGTCTTTGGACAGTGGGAGAAAACTAGAGTACCCGGAGTAAACCCACGAAGACACAGAGCAGACATGCAGACTCCACACAGACAGGACCCAGACCACTCCACCTGGGGATTGAGCTGGAATCTTCTCGCTGTGAGACTATCCACCGAGCCACCGTGCCTCCCACGTTTAATATACACGATATGTTATTTCTGACTTTACATTCAGCTGAATGTTTCTTCTTTACTGAAGTCTTACATAGAAATTCATGGTGCTTCACATAACCGAAGAGTATAATTCCAGATCATACATCAGACAGTAAAGTGAGCACCAAAAGTGCACACTTGCAATCTCAACGTCAGCCTATTTAAAATAAAACATGGTCATAGACTGGATACTGAATGAGAAGAGCAGTAACAAATCTGGTGTAACTACCTTACCAATTGTGTGCTCGCATGCTCGTTAGCTCTCGTTTGGGCTAGAGACTGTTCTAAGTCGGGTGATGTGTTTAGAGACTGTCCCCTTTGCAGAAAAACAGCCCCAAAGCATGATGTTTCCACCCCCATGCTTCACAGTAGGTATGGTGTTCTTGGGGTGCAACTCTGACCACATGATTTTCTTCCAATCCTCTTCTGGATTATCCATATGCACTGCAGGATCTGAGTCTCTCTCGCTGTAGTGTGTTACTGATGGTAGCCTTTGTTACTTTGGTCATAGCTCGCTGCAGGTCATTCATCACGTCTCTCCGTGTAGTTCTGGGATTTCTGCTCACCGTTCTCATGATCATTTTGACCCCACAGGATGAGATCTTACGTGGGGCTCCAGATCGAGGGAGATTATCAATGGTCTTGTATGTCTTCCATTTTCTTACAATTGCTCACACAGTTGATTTATTCACACCAACCTGCTTGCCTATTGTAGATTCACTCTTCCCAGCCTGGTGCAGGTCTACAATTTTCTTCCTGGTGTCCTGCAACAGCTCTTTGGTCTTGGGCATGGTTGAGTTTGGAGTCTGACTGTTTGAGGCTGTGGACAGGTGTCTTTTATACAGATAACGAGGTTAAACAGGTGCCATTAATACAGGTAACTAGTGGAGGACAGAAGAGCTTCTTAAGGAAGAAGTTACAGGTCTGTGAGAGGTTCAAATCCCACCTCTGCCAAGCTGCCACTGTTGGGTCCTTGAGCAAGGCCCCTTAACCCACAATTGCTGGATTGTAAGACTGATCAATTGTCCCAGTCGCTCTGGATAAGGGCGTCTGCTAAATGCCTGTAAATGTAAATGTAAATGTAAATGTCTTTTATACAGATAACGAGGTTAAACAGGTGCCATTAATACAGGTAACTAGTGGAGGACAGAAGAGCTTCTTAAGGAAGAAGTTACAGGTCTGTGAGAGCCAGAAATCTTGCTTGTTTGTGGGTGACCAAATACTTATTTTCCACCATGATTTACAATTAAATTAATGATTTCCTGGATTCTTTTTCATTTTGTCTCTCATAGTTGAAGTGTAGCTATGATGAAAATTACAGACCTCTCTCATCTTTCTAAGTAGGAGAACTTGCACAATCAGTGGCTGACTAAATACTTTTTTGCCTCACTATATACAGTGTATGTGTGTAGCATAAAAGGACTATTTGACTATGTCCGCTCAACGTCCATTTCGGTCAACAGCCTGTTTCAGGCGTTGATGGGTGCATAGCTTTGGATTTGTAACCAAAACTCTAAAATTACTTAAACTAAAAGTAATAATTTAATCAAAAGCCATTTTAGGAACAGTTATCAACCAGAATTACTAGCG
Source organism: Ancistrus triradiatus (assembly GCA_025084515.1). Classification (NCBI taxonomy): domain Eukaryota; kingdom Metazoa; phylum Chordata; class Actinopteri; order Siluriformes; family Loricariidae; genus Ancistrus; species Ancistrus triradiatus. Next base: position 59,922 of record JAJAGP010000313.1, read on the forward strand.
TGATTGAATTGCTTGGCATCGGGTAATCATTTCGTAGTGGAGGCTCCATAAAAATTCAATTCCAGCTCATTATTCCGTGATGGATTAGTTAGATGGATTTTGGGGAAACTAAACCTGCATGACATGCGGTTGCCAGTGTTAAACACTCCTCCATCAGGAACCAGTGTAGGTATTGAGAGCAGCATTGGCTAATTTACCTTGCCTCTTCTTGTCCTTCCCCCCACTTCATCGACCTTCACTACCACATTCCTTCCCTCTTTTTATTGCCTTTTTCTACCTTGCAGGACGTTCATAACTGTGACTTGGTCAACCATGTGCATGTTGGATCAGAAAAATTCCCTTCTCTGTAGCCGCCCAATGCTGTTTTCTGTAACAGCTGACAGAAAGAGGATGATTTGTTGAGATGTTTAGAGGGCATTCCTCTTGAGCACTTCCAGAAAAATGCTTCTTTACACTAGTCTCATAAATGTGCCCCGTAACGTTTAACATATCGCTGTGAAACAGTAAATATTGACTCATTTTGCTCATGAAAGGCAGCAATATTTGATGACAGACTTCACAAGAGTTGTGAATGTGTTTCAAGTACTGAGCCTCTTCTACCTGTTCCATCAAAATCCACTCAATACGGTGATCAGGCATGCCCCGTTGATTGACGTCTTAAAACCCACATTTACTTATTGCACAAAGTGATGTGTGTTCACGTACCGCAATTAAAGCACTGTGTTTAGGAGATAGTCCCAGTTTCATTTGCCAGATGTAAGGCTTTTTTTGGATTTAAAAACCGTAATCCTTTGAATGGAATAAGCCAGCCTTTATTGGATTGTGAATACCTTTTTTCCCCAATTCAGCTTTTTGTTGACTTGTGTTCAGCTTTGTGAAGTGTTCTCTAGCGTCGTGCTGGTTGTGTTGTCAGTCCTTTCTAGATGAAGCACTGTAATATGCAATGTTAAAAAGTGATCCTCTCAAGAAACAGATGCGTTTATGACTTACAGTACTGTGCAAAAGTCTTAGGGCCAGCATAGATTTGCTGTTTTAGCAATGGCATAGTGGACCATATATACACACTTGGACAAAATTGTTGGTACCCGCCCCCCCTCGGTAATGAAGAAAAACACCCACAATGGTAACAGAAATAACTTTAATCTGGACAAAAGTAATAATAAATACCCAAGTCTATGAAAATGAACAAATGAAAGTCATACATTGCTTTTCAACCATGCTTCAACAGAATTATTTAAAAAATAACACAATGAAACAGGCCTGGACAGAAATGATGGTACTCCTCCTGAAAAATGTGACCAAAGGGGACATGTTTAAAATCATGGTGTGTTCACTAATTAGCATCACAGGTGCCTTACAATCCTGTTAATCAGTCAGTGGGCCTATTATATAGGGCTTCAGGTGGCACTGTGCTGTTTGGTGACAAAGGTGGTGGACACACTCAACATGGACCAGAGGAAGCAGAGGGGAAAGAGTTTGTCTCAGGACATTAGAAAGAAAATTTATAAACAAGCATGTTTAAGATAAAGGTTAAAGACCATCTCTCGCAAGCAGCTTGATGTTCCTGTGACTAGAGTTGCATATATTATTCAGACATTTAAGAACCATGGGACTGTAGCCAACCTCCCTGGACGTGGACGCAGGAGGGGGAAAATTGATGACAAATCAAAGAGACGGATAATACGAACTTCTAAAGAGATTAAAGGTGGAACTTTAAGCTCAAGGAACATCAGTGTGAATCGCACCATCCGTCGATGTTTGAGCCAAAGTGGACTTAATGGGAAAACGACCAAGGAGGACACCATTGTTTGAAAACAAAACATAAAAAAAGCCAGACTGGAATTTGCCAAACTACATGTTGACAAGCCACAAAGCTTCTGGGAGAATGTTCCTATGGACAGATGAGACAAAAAATGGAACTTTTTGGGCAATGCACATCAGCTCTATGTTCACAAATGGAAAAATGAATCCAAGCATATGGAACAGCTATTAGAAAGAACACTGTCCCTACTGTGGAACATGGAGGAGGCTCTGCTATGTTCTGGGGCTGCTTTGGCTGCATCTGGCACAGGGGTGTCCTGAATCTGTGCAGGGTAACAATGAAGTCTCAAGACTATCACAGAATTCTAGAGAGAAATGTGCCTGCCCAGTGTCGAAAGCTTGGTCTCAGTCGCAGGTCATGGGTCCTTACAACAGGATAATGGACCCAAAACACACATCTAAAAACACCCAAGAGTGGCTAAGAGGAAAACACTGGACTATTCTGAAGCGGCCTCCTATGAGCCCTGACCTAAATCCTATTGAGCATCTTTGGAAGGAGCTGAAACATGCCGTCTGGAAAAGGCACCCTTCAAACCTGAGACAACTGGAGCAGTTTGCTCATGAGGAGTGGACCAGAATACCTGCTGAGAGGTGCAGAGGTCTCACTGACAGATACAGGAACCGTTTGATTGCAGTGATTGCCTCAAAAGGTTGTGCAACAAAATATTAAGTTAAGGGTACCGTCATTTCTGTCCAGGCCTGTTTCATGAGTTTATTTCTTAAAAGAATTCTGATGAAGCATGGTTGAAAAGCAATGTCTGACTTTCATTTGTTCATTTTCATAGACTTTGTATTTATTATTACTTTTGTCAGATTAAAGTTATTTCTGTTACCATTGTGGGTTTTCTTTCATTAACTGAGGGGTACCAACAATTTTGTCCACTTGTGTAACAGATTCATGATGATTGGACCCAAACTTGGAGTCGTCATTCCATAATACTCTTTTCCACTGATCTTTATTCCAATATTGATGAGCGTTAGCATATCTTAGCCTTTTCACCCTGTTTCCCTTCCAAAAATACTGTTCCTGATCAATCTTCCTCAGACTGTGTATTACAGATTAGGCCACCTGCAGAGCAAATGTAACCTAAATGCTCTTGAATGGTTCATGTGTACAGTACTGTGCAGAAGTCACCTTTAGATTAGATATCATATCTATCTGATATGTACCTCAGCAGCCCCAGCACTCTGCGGTAAGCCCCAACTCTTTCTAAAGCTTTGTTGGACGTCCTGGTAGCTCATTTGCGAGGAGTAGCTTGATGTAGTCAGGGATTAGACATCAAGCTTTGCAAAACTCATGGACAATCAAACAAACTGATCACTTGGTGATGCCAAATATGTTAGTGTATTACTGAAACCTAGTGCAACCCAAAACCTACTTGCTTTTTCAACAATATTACCTGCAAAATTTGAAGAAAGTTGCTCATCTAGATAGTGAAACGTAGCCTTTGTCATTGTAAGGGTTTCATAAATACAGTCTCTGCAAAGCAGCCCCATCAAGCCTGGCTCTGGTCTCACATCTCTCAGACCACAGTCTCAGATACTCACCACAGAAGGAAATCAAAAGTGTAGCCTTTACTTAGACCCCTAAGCTTTGAGACACAAATGTTGGCCTTTGAAGTAGCCATCAGAAGAAGGTACACTGTGGTCATAAAGGGATGGACATGGTCAGCAACAATACTCAGGTAGGCTGTGGCATTTAAACGATGCTTATTTGGTATTAATTGGTCCAAAGAGTGCCAAGAAAAGATTCCTCACGTCATTACATCACCACCAGCCTGAACCATTGAGATAAGATCTGGATGGATCAATGCTTTCATGTTGTTACACCGAATTCTGACCCAACCATCTGACTCATCAGACCAGCAACATTTTTCCAGTCTTCTATTTCCAATTTTGCTGAACCAGTGCTAATTGTAGCCTCGTCTTCCTGTTCTTAGTTGACAGGAGTGGCACCCAGTATAGCCAGTCTGCTGCAAAGTTTGACGTGTTGTGCATTCAGAGATGTTCTTCTGCATACCTCAGTTGTAACAAGTGGTTATTTGAGTTTGCCTTTTACATTTTACATTTACATTTACAGCATTTAGCAGACGCCCTTAACCAGAGAGATTTACAATTGATATAGTCTTACAATCCAAACAATTGTGGGTTAAGGGTCTTGCTCAAGGACCCAACAGTGGCAGCTTGGCAGAGGTGGGATTTGAACTCTGGACCTTCTGGTCCATAGTCCAATACCTTAATCGCTAGGCTACCACAGACCTTTTGTATCAGCCCTGGCCGTTCTGCTCTGACCACATCAACAAGGCATTTTTGCCCAGAGAACTGCCCTCACTGGATATTTAATCTTTTCGGACCCTTCTCTGTAGACCCTAAAGATGGCTGTGTGTGAAAATCCCAGTAGATCAGCACTTTTGAAAGACCAACAACCACGCCATTTCTTTTTCATTCTGGTGCTCGGTTTAAATGTCAGCATGTCATCCTGACCATGTCTATATACCAAAATGCATTGTGATTGGCTGATTAGGTAATTGCATTAATACCAATGCACTAGTTTATATTGTGTTGTTTCTTAAGTGTAATTCAATAACTAAACAGAAACATGTAGACAGTGACAAAAGCTCAGTTTGGGTGTCATGTAACAACTGAGATCTTGTATTCCGATAAGTTCCAGTGTCCATGTCTAGATCTTTGTAGTGAGTCCAAGCAGGTGTGCTGTCTTTCACTGAATGCATCCTTCCTAATGTTTAGTTTAGGTTGTACCAGCATGGGGATTCAGACAGGGATGCGGGTGTTGATTCCAGTCGTTCACATTAATCAGGTGAACTTTCCCTTTCTCTCAGTCCATGACTTGCTTGCTTTCAGGCTATGTCGAGCGTACCGGGTTTGTTGGGCTAGTTCCAGCTCAGCTGTGTCCTTTTGAGGATTTAATGCGAATGTGAGTGAACCCAGAAGAATGAACCTGGCAACCTGCTGAAACCGGGGAACGTTTTCCAGTTCCGCTTGTCCAGCTCACCTGTTTGGGGAGGGTGGTTGGGGGGTGTGGGGTAATAAATGATTGACTGGCAGGGCAACCAATGATGATGAGGTGCATGATGTCACCTCTGATGATGAGTAGAGCAGAATGGGGACGGTAATGGATTTGTCTTTCAACCACTCGCACCCAAATGCATATCCATACAGCACACTCAGTGCATGTATGAGCACTTACACCCCCATCATTCCGTGGCCGAATTTATGATCCTAATAGGCATCTCTGAATTTCCCGGGGATGAGGTACGAGGATTAACAGCCTCACCAACTTTTATTATCTGTGTGGTGCTGCTAGTAATTAGGTTAAACAGATTAGATGGGTGCTGGCTGAGTAAATGCATCGTATCCAGGCCCGTAGATTTATGGCCTCAGTAGGCCCTTTGAGGCTCCTCTTAATGCACTCATTTGATGATGTCGCATATGCATGACATGTTTGTTACCGCCGCACCAGCACTTTAATACGATCTGTTTTCAGTCCAAAGCTAATCACAATTGGGTATTAGATGGCTGGAATGGGCACGTTTTTCTTTTTTTTTTTTTTTTTACAGTGCTACATTTGGCAGATATGATTGATTTATAGATCATTCCCGTTAGGTCAGCATCATCATGGAGGTGATGTATGTGTGTATGTACCTACAGTACTGTGTAAAATTCTTAGGCCGCCATTTGATTTGTTGTTTTAGCAATGGTATAATGACCATATATCATATTGCCTCCAGAAGTACGTCAACTCCATAATACTCTTTTCCAATGATATTTATATTCCAGTCATAATGAAATTTAGCATATCCTTATCCTTTTCATTTTCTGTTCCCTTCCAAAAAATTGGTTTCTTGTTGTGCAACTCTTCCAAAAGACCATTTGGTGAATCAAGCTTCTACGGACTCAAAAAAGGGTCAGCTAGGGCATCTCGATGAAGCTGCCAGATGCTGTTTATTGCTCAAGAGCAAGGGGATACTTGCCACTGAAGCATAGAGTCAGAAAATGATTGAAAATACCGTATTTATCGGACCCTAAGGCGCACTTAAAAATCCTTTAATTTTTTCCCTCAAAATCGACAGTGCGCCTTAAAATGCGGTGCGTCTAATGTATGAATTAATTCTGGTTGAGCCTTCTGACTAGAACCGATTGTAGATGGTACATAAATCCTGTCAAAAATGTTTTTAGCACGGCCTTGGTAAGTTACGAAGCTTACGGCCACCGTAGTGCGCAGCAATAGCGGAGTAATACGGTATGTGCTTCAGCATTAGGGTACGTGCATTTCATTCATTTTAGAAGCTGGATTTCAAACTCAGCGCTATCAGTCCACGCAGTACAACATGGTCATAGAGCAGCTGCGAGAGCAATTCAACATTAAACGAATCAATGGTACGGAAGTGGAGGAAGCAAGAAGAGGCCCTGCGCCAGGGTAAAGACCAACTGAGCTTCCGACGGAAAACTTAACAGTTTTGGTTTCATTTCATGCGTCTTATAACCGGTGCGCTTTATGTATGAAAATATACCCCCGTTAGCAGCCGATCATTGATATTGTGTCTTATAATCCGGTGCGCTTTAATGGTCCAAAAAAATACGGTATTTTATATGGTCATTATAACCTAGCTAAAACACGGTATATCTAAAGTGGCCTAATCTTTTGCACAGTAACCGTATTGTACAATGGTACTTGACAGTTTGTGACCTACGAAATTTTCTATATTTCTGCATAAACAATTTCTGAAACAGATTTTTACAAAAGTCCTAACAGTAGATAACGTGAATCCATTGGAAAAATAAGACAAAATGTGATACTTTCTGATTTATTTGTGCTTAGTGAATTATTCAATATTATTTAAGAACAAAATGATCCCATATTCATATGTGAGGTGCAAAAGTATGTGAACCTTTGCTTTCCCATATCTAGTGTGATTCCCATCTGCAGCTATAAACTGCAACTAAACATTTCCATAACATTTGATCAGTTCTCCACATCGGCATGAAGGAATTTTAGTGTTTTTTTTTTTTTTTTTTTAGTTCTGTCCACAAAATTTTTTTTTCTTCAGGATTGTTCAAGGTGATAAGTGATTTGCAAACAGGGTTCTTTTTGGAGAGCAGTCTCCTTGTAATCCCACCACATGCAATGCCATTGTTGTTCAGTGTTCTTCTCATACTGGACTCATGAACATTAACATTATTAAAATTAGGACGGTAGTGAGCCGGTAGTTGCTTAGAACTGAACCTAGAGGTTCACCTCGTAGATAGACCATAGATCTTTGTTTGGTCAACCAATAAACAATGGTTCTTGTAATTCCTCAGGTTGTACCTAGTCCCTAGTCTCGTACAAAAATTCTAAACTCTTTAGAGATGGTTTTGTAATCTTCTCCAGCCTAATGAGCATCATCAACATTTTTTCTGCCCGTCCCCGGAAAGTTTTTTTTTAGTCATGCCATAATACACTTCTACCAAGAGCATCTATCTCTGCTAGATCCCTGGTCTTTTAATACAACAGCGCACCCACTCACACCTGCTTGTCATTCCACTGATTGAAAACACCTGACTCTAATTTTACCTTCATATGAACTTCTATTTCTAGACTTTCACATACTTTAGCAGCTCACAGATGTGTAATAATGGACCATTTTCCTCAATACAGAAATGATCAAGTATAATAGTTTTGTGTCATTTTGCCTCACAGTGAAGCAGCTAAAGCAAATTTTACCAACAAGATGTTGCCCTTTCAGAAAGGTCTTCTGATTTGGCACTATACTACACTTGCCTGATGTTAGGGGTGCGTTATTTGGCATTTCTGTACCCCTAACTGATCTAGATTTAGCTCTGAATTGGAATTGAAAGTTTTGCAGATATTAAAATGCAGTAGATAACATTAGTTTATAAAGACCATTTCATAAAACTGTTTACAGGTTATCTGTAAAGACTTGAGCATCAATTAGTTGTTGAGATACCAAACATCTTTTACCTGATTATATGTCTGATCACATTTATCAAACGTGTTGATGAACATCCCGAACCTCTCCTTTTTAAAATATCTAAATCAGGGCTATAACCTTACAAATACAAGTCATGGTGGCATTGATGTTTTCCATCTGCTAGATTTTGTGTCATACAGATCAGAGGAAAAAAAAATTATGGACGAATCCAAGTTTGAAATTGTTGTATCCAGTCCTTGACAATATGTTATACATGGTCATTTTACGATTGCTGCAATAACAAATCTAATGGTGGCCTAAGACTGCATAGTACTGTTTATCAACTCTACCTAGCTTTGATTTAGCAGGTACAAAACATCTAACTTTCTTTAAAGAATGGGTTGGTGAAAATCTCATTTACACAATAGCTATGCTTCCATCCACAAGGGATATTGAATCAATTCCCCTCACATAAAATATGCCCTCTTGAGAAGGAAAGAGATAAATAAGATAACAAATGATGGATATGCGTTTGCTGAATAAATAATGTAATGGCGAGCATTGTAGGGTACCACCACTGATAAATGGCCAGTCATAAGACCTGGTTAGTGTCCAATGCATGTTCTCAGTATCTATAGAAAACAAAGCTTTAAACAGGCTGATGTTAAGGTATAGGTCACCAAAAGCTTAAATTCATATTATTAATGCAGTTAATCACCCAAGACGTTTTGCAGCTGACGTTTGCGTTACGAAGCTAATGTAGCTAACAAGTCATGGTCAAAGTGATATACATTGTTAAAAGTCATGGTCAGGTAGTAGATCATATATGAAGGTAATTAGCATTTGCTTTCATTGTTATCAGTAAAGCTGCTATGTTGACTGAGCATGCTACACCACCAAAACGTACTTGCTCAGGATACGAGAACCTCCAGTGACTGTTTATTGGACTAATTAATGCAGAAACTCACTCATATTTTCTTTGTTATTAATTTAGTTATTTTATTTATTATATACACTGTTGTCTTACAGTTGTGCTTGAAAGTTTGTGAACCCTTTAGAATTTTCTATATTTCTGCATAAATATGACCTAAAACATCATCAGATTTTCACACAAGTGCTAAAAGTAGATAAAGAGAACCCAGTTAAACAAATGGAAAAAAAATAGATTATACTTGGTCATTTATTTATTTATTGAGGGAAATGATCCAATATTACATATTAGTGAGTGGCAAAAGTATGTGAACCTCTGCTTTCAGTACTTACGGGACTTTGACTTGGCCATTCCAAAACATGAACTTTATTCTTCTTTAACCATTCTTTGGTGGAACGGCTTGTGTGCTTAGGGTCGTTGTCTTGCTGCATGACCCATCTTCTCTTGAGATTCAGTTCATGAACAGATGTCCTGACATTTTCCTTTACAATTCTCTGATATCATTCAGAATTCATTGTTCCATCAATGATGACAAGCCGTCCTGGCCCAGATGCAGCAAAACAGGCCCAAACCATGATACTACCACCACCATGTTTCACAGATGGGATAAGGTTATTATGCTGGAATGCAGTGTTGTCCTTTGCCCGAACATAACGCTTTTCTTTTAAACCAAAAAGTTGTATTTTGGTCTCATCCGTCCACAAAACATTCTTCCAATAGCCTTCTGGCTTGTCCACGTGATCTTTAGCAAACTGCAGACGAGCAGCAATGTTCTTTTTGGAGAGCATGGCTTTCTCCTTTGCAACCCTGCCATGCACACCATTGTTGTACAGTGTTCCCCTGATGGAGGACTCATGAACTTTATTAGCCAATGTGAAGAGAAACCTTCAGTTGCTTAGAAGTTACCCTGGGGTCCTTTGTTGACCTCACCAACTATCACATGCCTTGCTCTTGGAGTGATCTTTGTTTGGTCGACCACTCCTGGGGAGGGTAACAATGGTCTTGAATTTCCTCATTTGTACACAATCTGTATGACTGTGGATTGGTGGAGTCCAAACTCTTTAGAGATGGTTGTGTAACCTTTTCCAGCCTGATGAGCATCAACTACTCTTTTTCTGAGGTCCTCAGAAATGTCCTTTGTTCGTGCCATGATACACTTCCACAAATGTGTGTTGTGAAGAGCAGACTTTGATAGATCCCTGTTCTTTAAATAAAACAGGGTGCCCACTCACACCTGATTGTCATCCCATTGATTGAAAACACCTGACTCTAATTTCACATTTCAAATTAACTGCTAATCCTAGAGGTTCACATACTTTTGCCACTCACTAATATGTAATACTGGATCATTTTCCTCAATAAATAAATGACCAAGTATACTACTTTTGTCTCATTTGTTTAACTGGCTTCTCTTTATCTACTTTTAGAACTTGAGTGAAAATCTGATGATGTTTTAGGTCATATTTATGCAGAAATGTAAAGGGTTCACAAAATTTCAAGCACCACTGTATATTCTATTGTCTTATTATCTATTGTATTATATTCTTCATAATGTTATATTCTCTTTCATTTTGTATAGTCTGTAGAATATTATATTTTATTTCATGTATTATTATTTTTATTTTGTATATTTAGCTTCTGTTTATTTAAACTATTACTATGAATTATTAATTAGCTAACTTGGTTTAATTCTTACTTATAACATCTAGGCTGTCCAAGGTGGTTGGGTTTTTTATTTGAGTCTTGGCATTCCCAGTGTTTTTTCCTTATAACATTTAGGGAGTTTTTCCTTGCCACTATCGCCCCAGCCTTGCTCAGTTTAGGCTGTGGACTTAGATACATGTAAAGCTGCTTTGAGACGATACTCAGTTGTAAGAGCACTATATAAATAACTGTGACTTGACTAGATTAAAAACTAAGTGAGGCAGTTTCATGATTCATCACTATAGTTCGCTTGCCTATTGTAAGGTTGTAAGTCTGATGGTCCAACCCAGATGCCTCCAAGCCCATAGAAGTCGACACTGCTTCTGGACATGTATAACATAAGGTTTCTTTTTTGCACAGTAACATTTTAAGTGGCATTTGTGAATGTAACTCCGTATTGTAAAGGTTTCATAAAGGTTTGATACAGTAATCCCTTGCCCATATGGTTCTGTCAGCTGTTGATGAATGACAGTTCTTGATGCAGAGTCGTCTGAGGGATCGGAGATCACGCCTCTTCAGTTTAGGCTTGTGCCCTTGTCCTTTATGCGCTGAAATTCCTCCAGACTCCTTGAATTGTTTAATGATATTATGGACTGTAGAGGGAGAAATATGTAAATCAGTTCCAGTCTTTCTTTGAGGAACATTGTTTTTAAACATTTCTTTAACACATTTGTTGATACAATGGAGATTCTCGGCCCATTTTTACTTCTTAAAGACTTGTGAATGCTGCATTTCTACCAAATCATGATTACAATCACCTGTTGACATCACCTGTTTGAAATCACGTCATTATTTCCTTTTTTTACCTCATTACTAGCCCTGAATTGCCCCCGTCCCATCTTTTTTTGGAATGTCTTACAGACCTGGATGTTTATTAGCAAATGAAATGAAGCTGACCAGAAAAAAACATTGGATTGACTGCACTGACATAAATGTCAATGGAAATGTAAGGAACACTGCAGGTTTTTGTTAGCATTTTCCATACCCCAACTTTTTCTGATCTGGGGTTCTAAATGTACCACCAGACGGCTGCTGAAATTGTGAGAGTGAAAATAAAGATCCAGAGTATAAAAGCCACAATTAGTGCAAGCTACTTAACAAGCCCATTACTGTGAGAAGTTCCGATCTCATTCCCTGTGATTTATTACATAGTCCCAAACCGAGACCACCAAGGTCACGCCGTTACCTATAGGCCTCGCCTCGCGGTGTTTTTCTGCACTCCAGTAATAGGGGACGTTCTGTAAACCTGAGAACGGGGATACAGATGGGATGGAGTGGCTATAACTTATGTGTTGATAGCTGGCGACAAATCATAGGGGAACAGGCGAGAGGGTTTGTGTCTGTGTGTGTAAAACCCTTCACACCTCATTTAGCCCCAATGTAGCCACCTGGGTGGTGGCCCCTCAGCCCAGGCAGTCGCGGTACTTCCCTGGCTAGCTGACAGCGGCAAGCTCCGGTATACGGGCTCCGGCAACAGATTAATCAACGCAGGCTGCCTGACAAATCACCCGGCTACCAACATTGGTCAAATAGATAGATAGATAGATAGAGAAAGAGAGAGAGAGTACAGCCTGTACAAATATTTCCCTTCTTCCTCCAGATTTGATCACTGTATCCTACCCCCAAATCACATGCCCTGTTACAACCTATGACAGACTCGTAGCGTAGCGTATCTGTACGCCTAACCTCATGCTTCATAATGTGCAGCATTAGAGCTGAATAGGCACAGATGAGAGAAAACAATAGTGTTGTGTCTGGCTAATCCCATGCCTCAGGTGGCGTCCCCATCTCTCCCATTCAGATTGGAGCAAATCAAATTAGAGCTGAAAGTGGGTGAAATCAAAGACCTTACAAGCACTGATAACCCCCAGGTCACCCAGACAATTAAGAAACAGTTTAATAACTCCTAATTAATACCCAGTTGGCTCCTGTTATGTACTGAACGCAATAACTTTAAATCATGTGCGACTTCTTAAAGTCCAGAGACAACCCAGAGCTAAATGGAGAAATAAAGAAAGAAGAATGAATGGTAGGAGAACGTCTAAGTGGTGGCCTCATTTTCTTACTGGTCCAATTAGACTGATTTGAGCCATGCCTCCTCTGTGAGGTTTTAGTAATTATGAAGCTGCAGTGCTGGGATTCTGACCCCCTCAGGAATGATATTAAACCGTGGTCATATATTCACTCATTACTAGCCTCTACCCCAGGGCTTTCACACATGAGCTCAATGGCAGAGGTCAGCAATGCTTTAAGTCTTGTTAATTCGAGATCAGTTTAAGTGGATGTGTTAATCTCGGGCCTTTCATAACTACGGTAGGTCCGTTACAGTTTACGATCTAACCGTCACCTTTTTATCGATTGGCAGATCATTTATGTCATTTCGTGGTTATCAAGCATCAGAAACATATCTTGAGCTCGGTGCTCAGAGGCCGACCGGTAAAGGCGAGTCATTTATTACAGGAACGGCACCACTTGCTCTTTCAAACCTTTCTTGACTGGCATTTGGTCTGCTAAAAAGCCTGACAAATAGCTCGCACATGACTGCAAATCACTACAAGGAGAATAGCGCGTATGAAAGCTTTCCAAATTTGCTCCTTATCTGTTACATGTCTGATGTAGTGGCGATGCATTATAACTTCATTATAAGAACAAAAATATGCACCGCACCCTTTGATCTCTAGATTAGGGCCAAGCATAACAATAAATTAAGCAAAGTGTTTGAAAACACATGCAGCCGTAATTAGGTGTCATTTGATATTAAATGAGGTAACAGGATTGACTTATTATCTCCCGAATCCCCCAAATGTTCCATTTGCATGAGGGTAAATGGCCTTTTTAAAATGTTCTCCGCTTGCCCGCCCACCAGCTCGCGCTAATAAAAACAGGAAGGCACATCTGATCTGTAATCAACTAAAAAGTGCACGCTACGCCTTGCTTCGACTCGCTCCTCTAACTCCCTAAAGCTGCCCGTGTCAACCTTAATGCTCACCTATAGGAACAGCAATGGAAGTCAGTCATCAGAGCCTACATTATATGGACAAAAGTATTGGGACTCGGGTCTTAATCATTATGTCACAGGAGAATGGTGTCTGTCCGACTGCATCACTTTTAAGTCTTTAAGTGTCTCCATTGGGAATGAATGAACGTTACTGCAGGGAGCACTAGCCTATGGCTGGACGTGATTGGCCCTGGTTTGTAGTATGAAAGCTGATGGAGAGATCAATGCTTTTGTAATCCGTTCATCCAGCTGGCTTGGTGTTATTATCTAGATGAAGCCCACCAGTTCATTTCTTTCATTCATCTTCAGTTTCCACTATATATTGGTTCGAAGCTTGTCAATTCAGCCTGGATAGAGTGCCGATCATCAAATGTGCAAAATGTATTCCATAGAATACATATCCACCAATTCCATAAAACGAATTTGGCCCCTCCTGACTGGTTAAAATGTTTTTCTTAGGTGTGTACCAAAAAATGAAAGTTTTGTCTGAAACCAAACATGTTTTTTGCAGGTTTCACAGTTTTCTCAAGCACAAACTTATTAACTTTTTTATCTCTCTTTTTAATTTATTCCTCCAGATAAGGCATGAATGAACATGGGACTAGAAGATTTCTTTATGTCAAGGCACGTCATAAGTAGCTTTAATGTAAAACAAAGGTAGCTTGAGGGAACAGTTTCTGAGCCACTCTTACTAAAACAAAATAAAAAGAAAACACACATTTATTTGAACATAAAACAATAGACATGATAAAAGTTAATTTGCAATAATCAAAATGTATTTTTTATTTTAAAATAAATGAACACTGGGTAAAAACGATGGCACCATGGCACACTCATTACTTAAAAAAATAAAATAAAAATGCTCGTTGGTTGCTTCAACACAGCCGACATGTTTGCTACATTTACAATTACATTTACAGCATTTAGCAGACCCCCTTATCCAGAGCGACTTACAATTGGTACATTCTTACAATCCAAGCCATTGTGGGTTAAGTTCCTTGCTCAAGGACCCAACAGTGTCAGCTTGGCAGAGGTGGGATTTGAACCCTGGGCCTTCTGGTCCAGAGTCCAGTACCTTAACCACTAGGCTACCACGGTCCCTTTCCAAAGAGCACCTCGCTTATTGGTTCCGTATTTGGTGCATCCTTAGTTTCTTCCCACAGAACCATTCAATTTTAGTTCTCCAGGATATTTGTACCTAGGATTTCTGGGTCTTCTTAGTATGATCACCCCTACACATTTTGCTGTGATATAAAAAAATACAAGTCTTGTGATAAGACAGCATCAATATGCTATATCTGAGAAAGGCCACTGTCAGGTATACTATTAGTGTGGTGTAGTATAGTATAGAGATCAGTGGTGGCACAGCTGCCCTGACAAGCTGCCACTGTTGGGCCCTTGAAGAACTGCGTAACTCAACTGTGAGTCGCTCTGCATAAAGGTGTCTGCTAAATGTAAATGTAATAGCTGACGAAGGCTGCATTCACAAGGACACTTATGGCATGAAAGAACACTATGATATGCATTGCTACTTTGTCCATGGTGAGTACGTTGTTTTCCTTTGGAGCTGATCCAAACGTACAGTACCTTAACCTCCGTTCCACCACTGTCCTGCCTGTCCATATTGTGTACTCGTTCTACGAGCTATTCTCTATGTATAACGATATTCAATATATAGTAATATGGGGCCATTTTAGGACCTCACAAGACATATTTGGGATTGTTTGTGCAACGGTTTGTGTTTTAAATGAATTGGTTTGTTTTTGGGCCGCCTCTTTTTTCAGGTAGACCTCCAAAGCTCAGTGGTCTTTCCCATCATAAGCCCAGCATTGTTTGAGTCAAGGGAAATCATGCACCAATTGTTCCGTGTCTATTTTAGGCCATTATTTAAAAAAAAATACATTTTAGGACATCCATTTTTGTTATCATTTTGTTTGAAGGTAAATTTAGAAAATGGTAAAATGGTGCAGTCTTGTAAAGGATCTGCTCCATTCACTCAGTGCTCCGGTGAAATGTAGCTTTATCCTGGTTGCACGAATGGAATCCATAAATCTTCTTTTTGATACACTGATTCTGGCCACTGGTAAATGTATGAAACATATTCTGAATATGTTACTCTTTTTATTGGATGTGTAATGGAATATGTTCAGGACAGTGTATTCAGTGTTCAGCTATGGAATGTATTGTGCCTAAGCCTGACTGTCTTCAATTAGCTGACACGCGGCCGTGTCTGAGTACTTTCCATTAGAATTTGAACCCCGGTGTAGGGACTCAACCCTTTTATGGATACTCTTTACGCATTAGCATGAATTGTTATGTGTGGCCCATGTACCATACACTCAGTTCTCCTTAAAATCAGTGGAAAGAACGTGTTTTTGACAGATGCCGAAATGTCCTTGTGAATACACCCTGAGCTGAGCATTAAGGGCTTCTTCGCCCAACAGTGGCAGCTTGGCGGAGGCTAGATTTCACCTCAGAGCATCCCGATTAGCAGTCCGGACCCTTAACTATAGCCTCGACTGTCTATAGCTGATAAAATAAGGTTGAGAACCTCTGCTCTAGTGTGTTTCGCTTAAAATATGTATCGCTTACGAAGAGACGCTCCTGAATAACTGATATCTTACATCTTAGAAGAACATCTATGTGGAATCAGAATAAATCTCTTTATTTTTGCCGCACTCCGCTGGGAGCTGCGAGAAAACAACTCGTTGTGTATGGATGTATGTGTGTTTATAAGTGCAAAGCTTTGTTCATTCATTTATAAGGCCATGACTTGCGGGGAGACCGTGTGCTGCACGGGCTGTTGTATGCCGTTCCATAGGCGCATTGTGAGAAGGCGCTGTGTGTCGGCATGGTGTCTTTGTGGTAAAATAAGGGCTGTCATAGTTTTCTCGGGGTGCAGCCGAGCCCTGTCAGGGAAGACGGATTGCTTGTGCGGAGCTGCTTGATCCCTGAGACCTGGAGCTCGCTGGAGCCATCAGCAGGTGTCTGCCATTGCTGCTTGTTATGGCGCGTACATGTGCGTGGCTTTGAGAAAGACGGGCTTCCTGGATCCACTTTGCATTCTGGTGCATCGTTGTTCCGCTAATCCTTTCTAAACAAATTTGCTTGCGCTTGTTAGGGTTAACGTCAGTGATCACAGGTTATTTGGGCTGCTCTACACCTTCAGTTTGAGGGACAGGCTTTGCCACGGGCTTGTCAGAGAGCTGGTGTTGGCTAACAGGGCTAATGATTTAGCTGAAGTGATAGGATCCCGGGTAGCAGTTCAGGAGCTGCTATTTCTGTGAGAGGTGTCATCTCTGCGAGGAGAGTGCACTCTTGATACGAGACAGAGCCAAGGGCAAACAGAGCCCGGTGTAGCTTTATTTGACAAACTCCAGTGGAGGTTAAGAACCGGCTGTGCTTGAATGAGTTGCAGGGTGAGTGCTGCATGAGCAAAGTCACTCAGCTACTTAAGCAGAATTTCAGGAGCTCTGTTTGAAGCTACTCTCATTTATTTCACTCACCATCCCCACCAGGTACTTCCGATACTGTAAATGATCCCAGAAGTGTACAGACTGTAGTCCATCTGTTTCTCTAAATACTTTGTTAGTCAACTTTACTCAGGACCCCCACAGATCATTGGTGGATCATTCGCAACTGTATTTCTCCTACTTGTAGATGTAAAGTCAGAGACCATAGCTCATCTGTTGTTGCACATGTTTGTCTTAGTCATCCGCTAATCCTTCATCAGTGCTCACGAGATACTGGTGGCTGGACATTTTTGGTAGGTGGACTATTTTAAGTCTAGCAGTGACACTGATCCACCACCAAATTAGTACCTGATCTGTAGTGGTCCTGTGGGGGTCCTGACCATTAGAGAACAGAGTAAAGAGGACAAACAAAGTTTGTAGAGAAACAAATGAACTACAGTCTCTAATTGTAGAACTACAAAGTGCTTCCATATGGGAACTGATAAAATGGACAGTGAGTGTAGAAACAAGGATGTGTACCCAATAAGGTGAACGGTGAGTTTCTATATAGTCTGAAAATTGCATAGAGAACACGTGATATTCGGTAATAAACAGAAGATTGGCATGGACAAACCAAATCAACCAAGATGTAGCAATAGTTAATTTAGTTCTTGTACTATTTAGAATAAGAAAAGTCAAGTCAGATTTATTTATTATAGCGCTTTTTACAATGGAGCATTGTCTCAAAGCAACTTTACAATTTTAGATTGTCTTCTAATATCTACGTCCAATCCCAAATTGAGCAAGCCTAGGGCGACAGTGGCAAGGAAAAACTCCCTAAGTGTTATGAAACCTTGGGAGGACCAAGACTCAAAAAGGAACCCAACCTCCTTGGGCGGCGTAGATGATAAATCTAAGAATGAAACTAATTTATCTAAACTAATAAGTCATGGAGTGATACTTCAAATAAAATGTAAAATATGCACATCGGCATTAAGTAGTCCGATACACAGAGTCACTCTAGGATCCTGAGTCTGAGCAGGAAGGTTGTTGTCCCCAGATAACCGGAGGAGGGTGAGGGTTACTGCCCTCTGGTGTGGCCTGGGTATGGTGGGGCTGGAGCTGATGATGGAAGCAGCTTGAGTGAAGCTGAAGCAGATGAACATCATGTGTGGTGTTAAAGTAGTACTTGGAAACAGAAAGTTGAGAACGTTTTCTCAAATTTAGCATTTTAGCATTTACAGCATTTAGCAGACACTCTTACCCAGAGCGACTTACAATTGGTACAGTCTTACAATCCAAGCAATTGTGGGTTAAGGGTCTTGCTCAAGGAGCCAACAGTGGCAGCTTGGCAGAGGTGGGATTTGAACCCTGGACCTTCTGGTCCATAGTCCAGTACCTTAACCACTAGGCCACCACAGTCCTACAAATTTGTGTGGAGTGTATTAGGTGTGTCTAATCCATTTTTAAAGTTCCAGCACCCATAAAAATAGCAAAAAGTCAGTTTCTTGTTGTTTTCCTTTTTAAGCAGAAGTTTGTCTCTGATAAGCTAAAACAATGGAAAGTATGTGGCTTAAACATCATAGTTCTTCATCGAAAATATAGCAGTTTTTACCTCACAATGGTATGAACCAAGTGATGGCTTTGTGGCCCACAGGCTCAGCGTTGATGGAGGTTTTCTCACACTTGTTCATAGTATTTCCAAAAACTCAAACGTTCTTCTTTCACAAGTGTGGGAATGACAGTCCAAAATTACCTAAGGGGGGTAATAAAGCTGAGATCCTAGAATCGCCCCTGGTGTATTATATGCATTTAATTTCTGAAGTTAGAGGCAGGAGAAGCTCATTGACTTCTTAATAATAGACAGAAATATATTTAGATATCGGGTTAACTTTTTACATTCAAAAAATCAATGAAACAAGGCATGCCAAGACTTTTGTAAAGGACTGTATACAGGCTTGTTAAGGCAGAGTTACAGCACAGCTAAGGAACCCAACTTTTTGACTGATTTTTCATGTTTTTGCTGTGGAAGTTCATCCTTAACTTTCCCGCTCAAATTCAGCGAAAGTTTCCAGGGTCGGCTTCATCTGTGCACGCTTTTGGAACTTCTCATAGTTCACTCAAGCAGCACTCAGACAGCTCGAACTTTTCAGACACACTTAGCTTTCACCTGAATCGCACTCTTGTCACATTTCTATCATCCAACACGCGACGGCAGCGTTAGAACGAACCTCAAAGAAGCCCAGGCCACCAGCTCTGAGTGTGAAACGGAGCTCTTAGGTACAAAGCACACTCTGTGATGTACTGGGCCTCATCAATGGTAGAAAGCAAAAGGCTCTGTGAAGTACTGGGGCTCATCAGTGGTATAGAGGATTCGCTATGTAAAGCTGGAGCACCAATGTGAGGACCGTGCGTGCTTGCTTTTAAAGATGTTGCTGGAAGAGGTGTGTGGAGAGACTTTAATCACCAGCTCGCTCCTCTAGCATGATAGCCGGTGGAGATGCTGTGCAATTATGGTTAAGTTGTCAGTGTTAGGGCTTTTATAGCTCCATCCATGGCCATAATTCACATTCCTAAATACCTTTATCATTTGGTAAATGGCCATTGCAAAATTCTCTGGACTTACGGTTTTATTGTAACATGCCTCCATTGTTTTGTTGGTCTGCTAGACATGTCCTAAAGAATCACAATTTATTTTTGCTGTATCTGCGACCTCTACTAGAAGCTATAATTGCTGCGGGTCAATGAGATTGCATCAGGATGTGCTGCCGGCTGTATGGCTCAAACGTTTTGGCTACAGTTCAAGCCACTGATTTGTTGGGCTGTCTCCGTCTGACCTTTTCTTGCGCCTTACCTATATATTGCACTTCCAAAGGGCAAAACCTAAGAGCATGAAATGAACTAGCGTCTTCTCATCCCGGAGCAGGAGGCAGAACTTGCCGTGCCCTAACCTGGTCCTTCTCTTGCTAGACAAATCTCTTCTGCCTGTGGCATGCATGGAAAGCCCTGACCTTTTCACAAAGTTTAACACTTTAAATATTTAGCTTTGGCTTATGATGGATCCTTGAAGTGCTAAGCATGTGTTAAGTCTCTGAATAACGGAACTTGTCAGGCTCCCTTTTTTGTGGCCTGGCACTGAGTGCCGCATCGCTCTTTTGTTTGACAGGTGCACTTTTAAACAAACACGGGTGCCTGACAGCAACTGGGGGCTGGCACAGGCTCGCTGGGAAACGCCAAGCACTGAGCAAAATGACTCCGCCAGGTTGACAGTTCCTCTAATGGCTCTGTTGGTTTCCCTCTTATTCGGGCTGGCCATGCACTCCGACTCTTAATCCTAGTTCGGAAAAGGGTTAAATGTGATGGGAACAGCGTGTACATTTACATTTACAGCATTTAGCAGACGCCCTTATCCAGAGCCACTTACAATTGATGCAGTCTTACAGTCCAAGCAATTGTGGGTTAAGGGTCTTGCTGAAGGACCCAACAGTGGCAGCTTGGCAGAGGCGGGATTTGAACCCTGGACCTTCTGGTCAAGAGTCCAGTACCTTATCCACTGGGCTACCACAGTTCCGTGTAGGTGTAGGTGGGATAGAGAACGTTCACCTTTCTTGTCTTCGAGCCTGACCTCACAGGTGACTGGTGACCTATGGTGTGTTCACACTTGGCATGACTGAAATGATCCCTGGTACGATTGTTCCTTTAGTGAGGTTCATTTGAACCAAACCGCGAACAAACTCTGCTGCGGTTCGGTTGATGTGTGAACACAGCACGGACCGAAGTTGTATAAACCAACCAAACACAGTGAGTAACATTACAAGACACAATCCACAATTTAACGTAACGTATATAACTTGATAGAACAGTCATCAACAATTATAATTCTGGCTTTGTTAAATAACTGTACTTGATTATTTCATTCCAAAGGACATAATACGCAAGCGTACCTGAGCCATTCCACCGAATGGTTGCCATTTTCGTCTTCAGGACATTACACGTATATGTAATTAATACAGTTAACTGGAAGATTTTATTATTAAGTAAAGTGTCCTGCACAGTGATGCAATTGCAAATTTAAGGTATAGAATTGAAAACATTACTAAAAACTACCTAGAACACTGAAAAATAGCATTTGTTAGCTGGCCTCTAATATTACACTTTACAATGAAATATAATAATTTAAATCCTCAGAAGTCGTATGTTTTTTCACTTGTTGTGTCACTCCATATCCCATCGTTGCCTTAAATTTTGTCCTTAAAAAAGTCCATAATAATTTACTTTAAAATACATATTTTAATCATGTCCCCAGGTTTTCACTCTGCCCCGTAACCCCAACATATTCCCATTTCTGAAAATTAGGGAACATATCACAGTCACATAATATGTAGCTGTATAATCTGGATCAATATGGTTCAATATGAAGCCATATAATCTGGATCTCCTGAAGACCATGGGAAGACCAAAAATACCGTATTTTTCGGACTATAAAGCGCACCGGATTATAAGACGCAATATCGACAATCAGCTGCTAACGGATCTATTTCCATACATACAGCGCACCGGGTTATAAGGCGCATTAAATGAAACAAAACTCTTAAGTTCCGTCGGAAGCTCAGTTTGGTCTTTACCTGGCGCAGGGCGTCTTCTTGCTTCCTCCACTTCTGTACCATTGATTCGTTAATGTTGAATTCTCTCGCAGCTGCTCTAGTCCATGTTGTACTGCGTGACTGATAGCGCTGTGTGTTTGAAATCCGCTTCGAAAATGAATGAATGAATGCACGTACCCTAATGCTGAAGCACATACCGTATTACTCCGCGATGCTGCGCACTACGGTGGCCGTGAGCTTCGTAACTTACCAAGGCCGTGCTAAAACATTTTTGACAGATTTATGAGCGCCGTGTACCATCTACAATCGGTTCTAGGTCAGAAAGCACAACCAGAATTAATTCATACATTAGACGCACCGCATTTTAAGGCGCACTGTCGATTTTTGAGAAAGTTAAAGGATTTTAAGTGCGCCTTATGGTCCGAAAAATACGGTAAATTCTCCCATTTTTTCAATCTCATTACTATCCTGTTACAGAAATTATTTTTAGATATTATTCGTTTGTTGTAAAAACATATTTTTTTGGTAAATCATTAGAATGTGCCCAGTGCCCTAATGCTATTAGTATGGATGCCATGTGTCTACATTTGATGTATTTGCTAATTCTGTGCTGAAAACTCAGTCCTGTTACTTATAAATTTTTGGTCCGGACAAAGTGAACCCAAACTACGAGTATAAACACACGCTTAGTTCACTGTACTGAAGATGGATGGTTTGGAGCTCGGCTGACTTTTCAGGTGCCTTTCATTGTGGACAGCAGCAGGACATCTGTGTTGATAATACATATGTTGATATTACACGAAGGCCTCTCCTGACTCTCCTGCTTTGCGCTGTATACACTTCGGCGTTTGGAAAAGCCTATAGCACAGGCAAACATTGCGATGTTTGTGTAAGAATGCATCTGGATGGTGTCATGTGTGCAGATTTTTGGTGGATGGCGTAAATTCAGCGTTAATAACGCAAGAAAAAAAGCAAGTCTTAATACACGTTAGCTGCTCTGTATGCAGAGAAAGAACAGAGTCAGCAAGAATGGTATTAATGCATGAAAAATGAGCTGGCGGATAAGAATGAAAGGGCACATAAGAACAGGCTTATTAAGACAGAAAAGCGGGTGAAATGGCTGCGTATTTGTCAGGAACTATAAAGACTCGGAACATTCCGTGTTCCTCTACTGAAGGCTTAAGCGCGTATCGTATTTACCGACGCCTTATCGTACTACGGGACCATTGTACGCGGATGTACAGTACATTTTGATTGACAACTAAAGAACGTTTTCATTCATTAGAAGTCAGTATAACCTGAGTAGACACAGATAAAATAAATGAGCCATTTAAAAGTGTACACACATCATATTACAGTGACAGAAGCAGTTCTTAGCAAAGTGTTTACTGCTGCAAGCCCCCGCCTCCGCCCATTTCAAATTTGCACTTAACACCTTCCTGTTCTCGGCCTTCTCATTTATCAAGCGCGTTTGTCCCACTGACAAGCTTCACACTGCCGCCTGAATACCAATATCAAGACGACGGCACTGCCGGGTAACCTTCAGCTAAATGTCATTCTGCTTAATCCTGTTTGGAAATTAAACATTGAAAAAAGCTGCAGCGTCTACTCTTCCTCCGTCCACGACCGTCGCTGCGTAGGCTTCGGCGCGTTGCTGACATTTGTAAATATTGTGTTTTGCTCGTGGTCTTCATTATTTGCTATTTGTTTGTTGCTCAGAAGAAATGACTGGCCACAGAATGAGTGACTGAATCTGTCTGGCCTTTTTGTTTGCTTTTGAAGTGTGTGTGTGTGTGAGAGAGTGTGTGTGGATCTGGGTGGACGGACACTCAGGAAGAGTTCAGATATGTTGCCATAGGCCAAGGTGCCCAAGAAAAAGGAACGCACACTCATATCGACGAGGGCTGTTGCTGTCAAGTTCAGGCCCAGTGGCTCTGCTAAGGGGCCTGTGACAGGGAGAAAGAGACACAGCTCCGAGAGCAGACAGGCGAGAGAGGCCCCCATGCATCAAACACACATATTTACATAAACAAATCCTCCCCATATAGACTGTAATTACCACCCTGACAGTGCCGACCATGCAAGAAAAAAGAGCTTGTCTTACACAGACAGATACACAATGACCGAGACAGAAGCTCCATCAAAGTGCACCTACGCCAGGGCCTCCTTTATATGCATGAACTGCATCAGATGCTTTCGTCTTGAATATGTAGACCATTCCACAATCATGTCAAGATTTCGTCTGCGCTTGCTTGTGTGAATCAAGGACTTGACTTCAAGTCGTCATTAAAATCTATGTCATCAAATCGCCTGTGATTTGGTCCAAGAAAGCTGACCCGGATTTAACAGATGCTACATCTGCCAGTTTTATACTATGCTATTGGAATACAATCATCCAGGTTTCTAAAGACACCACATGGGCCATTAGGCACAGCAAATTTAACATACTTCAGTACAACCACCGAGCTATAAAATGTACGCTCAGGTGTGCAGTAGGACCGTTATGAGAAAAGATACTGGGAAAGAATATTCCAAATGAGAATTCGAAATGTGAATGCTAGATCCATTAGAAAACTAATGCATTGTTCTTCGGCCCCTCTTTGTGTGTGTATGCATTGCAGGTGGGAGATGCAGGATGGTGCAGTGCTTGAAGAAGAAGAGCAGATTTTAGTGGAACGCTTGAAGAAAGGGACTGTGGTAGCCTAGCGGGTAAGGTACTGGACTATGGACCAGAAGGTCCAGGGTTCAAATCCCACCTCTGCCAAGCTGCCACTGTTGGGTCCTTGAGCAAGACCCTTAACCCACAATTGCTTGGATTGTAAGACTGTACCAATTGTAAGTCGCTCTGGATAAGGGCGTCTGCTAAATGCTGTAAAAAGAAAACATTTCGATCCAGCTCTTGAATGTCCTCTTGAATGACCAGAATGTGACGCATTTGTATCAATCAATACACGTGACTTTACCTGCTGAAGATTTTAGTTTGTGATGGGTTCCACAAGCAGTTTGCAGATCTGTTTGTGTTACAGTTTTCATTGTTTAATATTAGCCGTGGAGGGTTGGATGGAAAAGCGGATAGTCACTAGCCCATTTCCATGGGGGTCAAGCATCACGATTGAGGCGTTCCTACCCTGCCCTGTGATCTGCACCCTGTGATCTCTGAGATGGGTCCTTCAACACTGACCAGGACAAGTAGAGTTCAAGATGTCATATACATCCCATAAATCAATTCTAATTCACTAGACCAGGATTTTATTTAGTTGGACAATAACTTTTTTTTCCATATTTACATTTATGTCATTTAGCAGACGCTCTTATCCAGAGTGATCCACCATTTTGGTGGGCGAGCTTCTTAGACCGCTGTGCCTCCCAAGTGTCTTTGAATACAACTTTTATCCATTATTAAAAACACTAGTTGTACTGTATCTCCACAGTATACTGTATGTATTATGTATTAGCACAACAGTCATCATATTTTTGTGAGTATTATGAACCACTGCTTATTTTTCCATCTGAAATGTTTGGTACTGTTCAGATTTTTTAATAAAGGATGCATGCGCTTGTGTAAAAGTGTATTTTTTGGTGCTTTCAAGGAGAATCTTTCAAGAAAGAGAATTGCAATTTATCTAAGAATGATTGCTTTCCCCCACTCTATTTAATGTGGTGTTAAATAAAGCAGGAGCTGTAAATGGAAGGATGCTTCTAGATACTGCTGCTCAAAATGATACACACACACACACTCCCAATCACTTTATTAGGTATATCTCCTTGTTTCTACATCCTTTGTTCATTTTGTTAGTTCTACTTATCAGAAGTACTACAGAAGTACTTTGTAGTTCTACAGTTACAGACTGTAGTCCATCTGTTTCTCTACATACATTCTAAGCATCCTTTCCTTTCCTCTGTTCTGTAATGGTCAGGACCAGTACAAATCAGGTACTATTTGGGTGGTGGACCATTCTCAGCACTGCAGGGACACTGAAGTACTGCTGGTGTGTTAGTGTGTGTTATGCTGGTACAATTGGATCAGACACAGCAGTGCTGCTGGAGTTATAAACATCTCAGTGTCACTGATGTAGTGACATGGTAGATTAGTCTAAAAAAGTGCACACACAGTGAACACAATGTTTAAATACTCCAGCAGCATGGCTGTGACTGATCCAGAGAATGATCCGCCACCCAAATAGTACCTGATCTTTGCTGGTACTGTGGGTGTCCTGACCATTAGAGACTAGGGGGACTAAAGTAAAGTGGACCAACAGAGTATGTACATCATGTTAACATAAAGTTTGTAGAGAAGCAGATGGTAAGTGGAACGGATAAAACAGACACTGAGTGTAGAAACAATGAAATGTACCTAATGAAGTATTTATATGGTGCATTACCAGGCACATTGGAGTAAACCATGCATTGGAACAAACTGATGAATGAACCTGAATAAAATATTTAACTAATGGCTTAGGCGACAATTTTATGTCCACAGCATGAGTATCGAGGTTCTCCAGGATCATTCTTGAGAACCATCGCTTCAGTACATATAGAAAATCATCATCCACTCTCAAAATTGTTACCCTTTGGCTAAGGGGCTCCGGTAATGGTTTTCATTACTTCAGAATAAAACTGTCTGTTCCTTGAGGATTCCACTACTGCTATTGCATGATAGAACAAACTATTCATCATGGTTGGAAAGCTGCTTTCAAAAGTGCTCTGGGAGAAAGTTGTGGAAAGGCACAAGTATGAAAACGCTTTAAGGATCCCCCAAGCACTGTTCTGATAGTACCAAAAAGTGGAAAGTGGATGGGAACATCACCTTGACTATGTTGGACCATCCCTCCAGACTTGATGACTGAGCCAGCAGGATATCAGTCAGGAAGTCTACCAAAAAGTCCAGTGGAAACCTTTAAAAGACTAGTCGGTCTGCTCATATGACATCCATCTTACAAGCTTTACACAAGTCTGGCTTGTACAACAGCGTGGCAAGGAAGAAGCCTCTTCTGAAAAAGAAGATTGCAAAGAAAATGGATGCTTCCAATGTGGTGCTGGTGTTTTAATGTGCGTTTTACTGGTATGATTGGATCAGACACAGCAGTGCTGCTGGAGTTTCTAAACATTGTGTTCACTCATTGTGCACCACCTTGTAAATGTAAAGTCAGAGGCAGTAGCTCATCTTTTGCTGCACAGTTTGTGTTCATCCTCTAATCCTTCATCAGTGATTACAGGATGCTGCCTGTTTGCTGCACGATTTTCAATCCAGCAGTGACACTACGATGTGTAAGAACTCCAGCAGCACTGCTATTTCTGATTCCACTCATACTAGCACATCAGTATCACTGCAGTGCTGAGAATGATCCACTACCCAAATAGTACCTGAACTGTGGAGGTCCTGTGGGGATCCAGGCCATTAGAGAACAGAGGAAAGGTGATTAACATTGTGTATAGAAACAGATGGACTGCAGTCTGCAATTGTAGAACTACAAAGTGCTTCTATATGGTAAGTGGAACTGACAAAATGGTGTACCTACAGTAGTCGATGAGTTTATTCCCTCAGTCCAGGTGTGAAAGACTGGTAGAGACATATTCAAACAGATTGATGGCCCTAATTAAAGCAAAAGATGGCAATATGATTAAATATTAAATTATAATATTTAATATTAAATTATAATATTAAATCAATATTAAATATTAAGTATTATTTAATATTAAATATTAAATTATAATATTAAATCAATTTTATTAGTCTTTATACACTGCCTGGCCAAAAAAAGGTCACCACCTGGATTTAACTAAGCAAATAATTAAATAGTTAAAAAAAAAAGCCTCACATTGGATAATTTCTGCATTGGTGATTATGTTTCAGCTGGTAACAAGTTGTTTAACCCTAACTGATGCAGTGAGTAGCTTCTCAATTGTTAAACAACCATGTCGAAAGACACATCCTGTAGTCGTGGAAGTCAAGTCAAGTCAGATCTATTTATATAGCGCTTTTTACAATGGGGCATTGTCTCAAAGCAACTTTACAAGTTTAGATTATCTCCTGATATCTACGTCCAATCCCAAATTGAAGGAAAATATGTTAATCTGTTTCAGAAGGGGCAAATTGTGAAAGAGTGTTTCAGGGAACATGAGAAATCATTTTCACACATGGATTGGCCACCACAGACCTGAACCAGTCTGGAGTCCAGACCTGAACCCCATTGAGAATCCCATGTTTATATATATATATATATATATATATATATATTATATATATATATATATATATATATATATATATATATTATATATAATATATATATATAATGGGTTTTGACTTCAGGTTGTCGAGCTAAAAAAATATTAAGTCAATTATGCTAGTCTTTGTTTCTTTTGTCCGGCAAAAAAATAGCTATTTCAAAGGGTTATGATGTTTCCATAGGGATATGCAAACTTGCTGTCTGGTATATAATATTAATATATTTATATTATATTCATTTCAGTAGTATTAAAGCTAAGGTTTCTCTGTTACTATGATCAATATTTTCGTCTTTGCGACTTTAAGTGTATTTGTATTCGTTACTAATCCATTTTGTTAACTACACAAAGACATGGCGCCATCATTTTAAACTCGTCAACTGACAAAAACGGAGCTTCCGTTTTCTCGGGGGCGTGGCTTCCGCTTTGGGATGAGGAGGAAGCGGAGGAAAACATTGGCAGTACATGCTCTTATGGTATGTGTGCGAGACCCGAGTGCATGTTTACGCGGCTTCACGCGTTTCTCTACTTTCTTTTTTAAATGCTGGATATTTAGCAGTGTAGTGCTTTCTTCTGCAGTGTGTTTGAGTGATTTAAACACGAGTTTAACGTATGATTAAGTGGAACGAACGGTTATTTACAGTGGCTGCACTGAAGCGCTCTTATGTCACGTGACAGCACCGATATCGTTTCCTAGATCTGTTTACTTTTTATTAGACATTATGATTAGGTTTTAGGAAGCTGCTCATCTTCAGGAGGATTATTAATCATAGCTAGATTGATTGATTAATTTATAGCCTTTTTTTGGCTAACGAACTAATTGGTGGTTAGTGCAGGGAATGGAAGACAAGAAGGTAGTCAGAGGATCCTATCGTTAATTCTGAAATAGTTTCATGAATCTCGTAAACCAACTTAAATGTTAAATTAATCTATAACTGTCTGTATGTGGCTGTATCATAGCAGTTTTGGCACCCCTGGCCACTTTTGCTCACACAGTCTCTGCAATGTAACACGTGTGCACAATTTAGTCCGTGCATTGTAGAGCATGTTGGGAAAAATGAAAGAGAAATGAAAATGAAAGAGAAAGCTTTCCCTCCAGACCAGCCAACTGTGTGGCATGAAGCACCCTTGGACAGGGTGCCAGTCAGTTGCAGTTCACACACTCAAACTGGGACACTTTAAAGACACCAGCTGACCTAACCCATGTTAAACACTTAAAAGACGTATATGGCGTTTCAAGTGTTGTTTTGTCTCATTCTTCCTGCAAACACGTCTTAAGGTTAAGGTTCTCCAAACATTCTCTATTGGGGACAGGTTAGGACTACAGATGGGCAGGTTCAGTGCCCATACCCCCTTCTTCTGCAATCATTTCATCCAGAAAATCTGGAATACATTTCCACTGTGTGCACTTGTCCATTCCAGCTGCCGCCGAGCCCAGAGAAGTCGATACTGCGTCTGGTCTTTATTAACATAAGGCTTCTTTTTTGCAGAGTAGAGTTTTAAGTGGCATTTGTGAATGTGTGTCCGTATTGTAGTGCTTGACAAAGGTTTGCCAAAATAAACCCTTTGTCTACGTGGTTCTATCAGCTATTGATGAATAATATTTCTTAATGCAGTGCTGTCTGAGGGGTTAGAGATGATGGGTCTTTAGTTTAATGATATTATGCTTTGTAGAGGGAGAAATATGTAGGTTCCTTCCAATCTTTCCAATTTTCTTATGCATGTGTTGACAACCTGGAGAATCACCTATTCAAAATCACATCATTATTTAGTTTTCTTACCTCATTATTTAGCTTTAAATTGTCCCTGTCCCAACTTTTTTTGGAATGTCTTGCAGGCCTGAAATGCAGGAATGGATGTTTATGAAATTAATTTGACCAGACAAAATATGGAATATCTCGGGTTTGTGCTACCTCCAGTGAAATAAAAGTCAAAGTAAATGTAATGGATATTTTTTAATTTTGCACTTTTCACACTGTCCCAACCTTTTCTGATTTGGAGTATTTTACGTCTGTCCCTGTCAAAGGTTGGGTCTTATTATTTAGCAAATCAAGAAAAGTTAGTTTGACCAGGGATGCCTAAGCTTAAGAGCCTAAGATCATATTTGCAAGAGGCTGGATATAAAAGAGAAATATTTAAGTTTTATATTAATATTAATATTAAGTGTTAAGTAGATATGAATCTGTATCTCTTTTTTTTTTGTGAAAAAAAAAACACACTTTTGCCTGGTCTGTTCAATGAGTTTAGTTAACGATGTTTTAAGTTCATGTTTTAAGGTCATGCTAATGTGTTATCATTTATAAAAATAAAGAAAACATGCAATTTGACAAGGATTGCTCATATTTTCAGGGCTGGGATGGGCCATATATTTTCAGACAGTGAGAAAAGCTGCTGAATACATTTAAAAGTAATTAAAATGTAATCCAAATTAGAAAGTCTTTTCACTGGGCCTTTTTATTGTCACCAAATTTTAAGATAAAAATTTGCGAAAATGGGTTGTTCTCTTCAGAAGCTTTAATCGTTGGTGTTATATTTATAGTAGAGTGATAACTAAAGGGGTTTATTTAGAAAAAGATGGTCAATGACGATATAAGCTATGAGAACATGGTGATTATTTATGCTGTAAAAAATACAAGAGAAATTTGATTTAGATGTAAAATGCCTACTCAATGTCAATCAGACATAAAACTACCTTTTTCAATGTATCCTTCTCTTTTTGCAGGCCGCCATGTTGTGAGCTCTCTGATGTGGAGGGTCCATGCTCGTCAAGGCTGACTTTTTAATATTTTATTTGGCGTGGATAACTATGGCACAGGCCTTTGCGCAAGAGGAAAAGGAAAAGGAGAAACCTGGCGTAAATGGTGAACAAGCTTAATGCAATCTTTTCGTAGAATCTCTTGAATTATATAAACTTTTAACAACCACATTACGTACAGGATATTGACTGGTCATTACCGAAGTCACATAGCCTTTTTGTGCCACTGTAATGTAAATATAAAGGGTATTAACCCAGTTAAACAAATGAGACAAAAATATTATACTTGCTCATTTATTTATTGAGGAATGTGATCCAATATTTCATATTAGCGAGTATGTGAACCTTTGCTTGCAGTACCTGCTGTGACCCCCTGTGCAGCAATAACTGTAACTAAACGTTTCCTGTAGCTGTTGATCAGTCCTGCACACCGGCTTGGAGGAATTTTAGCCCATTCCTCTGTACAGAACAGCTTCAGCTCTGGGATGTTGGTGGGTTTCCTCACATTAGCTGCTCACTTCAGGTCCTTCCACAACATTTCGATTGGATTAAGGTCAGGACTTTGACTTGGCCATTCCAAAACATTAACTTTATTCTTTTTTAACCATTCTTTGGTAGAACGACTTGTGTGCTTAGGGTCGTTGTCTTACTGCATGACCCACCTTCTCTTGAGATTCAGTTGCTTAGAAGTTACCCTGGGGTCCTGTGTGACCTCGCCAACTATTACACACCTTGCTCTGGAGTGATCTATGTTGGTCGACCACTCCTGGGGAGGGTAACAATGTCCTTGAATTTCCTCCATTTGTACACAATCTGTCTGACTGGATTGGTGGAGTCCAAACTCTTTAGAGATGGTTTTGTAACCTTTTCCAGCCTGATGAACATCAACAACTCTTTTTCTGAGGTCCTCAGAAATCTCCTTTGTTCGTGCCATGATACACTTCCACAAACGTGTTGTGAAAAGCAGACTTTGATAGATCCCTGTTCTTTAAATAAAACAGGGTGCCCACTCACACCTGATTGTCATCCCATTGATTGAAAACACCTGATTCTAATTTCACCTTCAAATTAACTGATAATCCTAGAGGTTCACATACAGTGGAGCAAAAAAGTATTTAGTCAGTCACTGATTGTGCAAGTTCTCTGACTTAGAAAGATGAGAGAGGTCTGTAATTTTCATCATAGGTACACTTCAACTATGAGAGACAAAATGAGAACAAAATGAGAACACTGTATCCTACACTGTAGGATTTTTAAAGAATTTAATTGTAAATTATGGTGGAAAATAAGTATTTGGTCACCCACAAACAAGCAAGATTTCTGGCACTCACAGACGTGTAAATTCTTTTTTAAGAAGCTCTTTAGTCCTCCACTCGTTACCTATATGCTAAATACTTTTTTGCTCCACTGTACTTTTGCCACTCACTAATATGTAATATTGGATCATTTTCCTCAATAAATAAATGACCAAGTATAATATTTTTGTCTCATTTGTTTAACTGGGTTCTCTTTATCTTCTTTTAGGACCTGTGTGCAAATCAGATGATGTTTTAGGTCATATTTATGCAGAAATATAGAAAATTCTAAAAGGTTCAGTAGCAGAAAGTCATAAACACAAACACCAGTAACTTGCACATGAAGTCTCTAAACACTGTTTATGATCTGGTGTTAAAAGGAATATTTTTATGTACTATTATAATTCATTGTAATTGTTAACACCTTGGTCATTAAAGAGATCAGACAAACAGACTTTGATTGAATGGATGTTACCTGTATTGTCTTTTTACATATGTATGTGTTTTGTAAGAAATGCGTACATATAGGTGACTTTCAAATAAAAATCATTCCTTACTAGCTGGGGTGTTTATTATTTCATCTTTATTGAATTATAACCCTGATGCCTTTGAAGAAAAACATTGTGACACATTTTTCAGCAGTGGATATTTTTGTTTTTCCCCAGATTTGTTGTCCAGGATCGATTTAGACGAGATGATGAAGAAAGAAGAACCTCCACTCATCTTCCCTAACACTTTGGAGGAGTTTGGATATGCTTTTAATGAAGGTGAGATAAAAGTGTCAATGTTAACAAATACGGATATAAAAAGTGTAGTTTCATAGTTTGTACAGTTATTAATGTGACTTAGGCCCAGTTTTTTCATATTATGTACCAAAGTCATTGATATATACAGTAGTTGAACCTTTACTTTGGGTTAAACAGCCAAACTGTATAGGGATTAAAAATGAATGACACTTATATTTATTATTTACTCTCATCAATCATGTAAAGTGCTTCGCTAAACAGACTGTCACATCTGTATGAGGCAATTAGCCTACCTGTATTCCACCTGTGCCAGCTTGGGAATCCAGCTTTGAGTAGTACCAGTATTCATAAAGGCTCTGACTTCTTTGGATTGAAATGTAAACAGGAAAACTATCTGGGTGTTGAGCAGTTAAAGTTGTTGCCTGGAATTGAAACAGACTCATCAAACACATCGTTCAGTTAGGCCACCATGTTTGTTTGCAGAAAAAAAAAAAGCTTTACGAGTTGAGCATTGCTTTGGACAGCTTTAAATGCTCTTCTTGAACTTGAAATGTTTTCGTACTGTTCTATATTTGGACTTAACAATGTGAAAGCTGGTTGCCTTTTTGGTCAATATTGTCAGCATTTCTGTCTTTTACAGTCAGAAACGTGAAGTTTTTTAGTGCGTTGTCACATTAATTGTGGAATTCCTGGCACCACTGAATTTGAAAATGAGTTCTAGAAATCCATTGACTCAACTTATACATATATAGGTTAAAAATGGTTTTCAACTGAGTAGAATTTATCTGTAGAAGTTACCTCCGATGAGCCCAAACATTATGACCATCTGGTCTGTAACGATGTTTAGGTAGGTGGCACATGTCAAACTGACATCCACACAATTGCCCGGACCCCATGGCTTCCCAGCAGAACATTGCCCAGAGCATCGCAATCCTTCCTTGACTTCTTCTTGCAGTGCCATCATTTCCCCATGTAAACAGCACATGTATTGTTGGCCCTGTATCTGCAGGGGATTCCAGGACCTCCCGTGCTTACCAAAAACCATAGAAGCACAAGTCTCTTATTCAGAATGGTGTAGCATTTGAATAAAACCTATGCACATCCTTTTATATACTTTAAATCATTCTTAGATTACTGCAAACAGGATACCGTTCAGTGCCCTTGTGTGCTGTAAATATCCAGTGGTACCTCGGTACTCGTTGTTAAGTTATTTCCCATAAGGAATAATGTAAATTAAATTAATCTGTACCAGATCCTCAGAAAATCCACACTGTATGAGGCATTATTTGCATGAATGAAGTTGTATTATACACTTAAACAATACATACAGGGTGTCTATAAAATAAGTCCCACTTTAACATGGTATAGATGTAATGTGGATAAAACCTGGGATCCTTCTGCTTCAGATAAATCTGATAATAGCTTCTCATGTATGTTTGTTGTTGAATTAAAAAAATAGGCTATTAAAGTGGGATTTAGTTATTTTATTGAGCCTCTGTATACTAGGGGGTGGGTACTGGCAAGAACTTCATGATACACTACGCATCTTGCTTGGATGTGGGTGACCAAATACTTATTTTCCACCATAATTTACAATTCAATTCTTAAAAAATCCTACAATGTGATTTCCTGGATTTTTTTTCTCATATTGTCTCTCATAGTTGAAGTGTACCTGTGATGAAAATTACAGACCTCTCTCGTATTTCTAAGTAGGAGAACTTGCACAATCAGTGGCTGACTACAAACTTTTTTGCCCCACTGTAATTTATAGCGTATTTTAGTGGAGATCTGCACTGAGCTGAGACGGAGTGCTTTTATATTTTATCTGGACTCGTACAAATTCTAGTAAGTGAGCCAAGTGTTGAACAAACGGCGAATGTGACAATTGATGAGAATTTTTTCTCTTCAAAATGCATAGAGAATCGAATTTGACAGGTTGCAATGTGGTCGAGTGCCGAGGTGTGACTGCATGTGCTAAAGTGGCAATAAAATCCTCCAAACCAAACCATCATTGCGCTTGTGCAGGTATGAGCATTGGACGCCAAACACCCTGTCGCCAGTTCGTGATTTGTCCCTTCTAGCACCACTACTGGTTGGGAACCAACACAATGACAGCTGTAACGCTGTTCACTTCCTATCTTAAATTATCCCAGGCTCTCACATGCATTGATAAGAAACGTTATTTGTTATTTGATCTGTGACTCTTCGTCTTCTTTTCTCTTATGAGGAGCAGCCAAGAGAAACCCTAACCCATGTAAACCCTTCTTGTCACCCTTGCATCATTATAACGCTAATCACTACTGCCATCCCTCGCCACCCACACCATCCTGCCTGCTCTCTCTTCTCCACCTCTTTACCACACTGTTCATTACTTTGAACACTCAATCCCAAGTACATAAACTCATCCACCTTCAGCACCTCTGCTCCTTGCAGTCACATCCCACTGAATCCCCTCCTCCTCATTCACACACAAGTATGCCTTTTTGCTCCAACTGACTTTCATTCTCCTTCTCTCCAGTGTGTACCTTCACCTCTCCAGGCGCCCTACCCTCTCTACAGATCAGAATGTCATCTGCAAACATCGTAGTCCATGGAGATTTCTGTCTGATCTTGCCCATCACCCTTGCAAACATAAAAAGGCTCAGAGCCGATCTTTGGTGCATACCCAACTCCTCCTTGAACCTGTCCATCATTCCTACCACACACCTCGCCACTGTCACACTGTCCGTAAACATATCCTGCACCAACCAGATCATATACATCTCTTCCTCTCTAGACCTCCTCATACAATACCATAACTCCTTTCTCAGCACCTTTTCACAAGCTCTGTCTAGATCCACATGACTATTCACCTGAAAGTGCCCATAGCTATATTTATTGGAATTAATCAAATTTTCTAATCAACAGTAACTGTGAGAGAGATTCCTGGAAGAGTTTATTTTGCATCCATGCACTCTGTGGAGGATGGTACGAGAGGCTAAAAGGATCATGTTTTAGATTTACAGTAAAAAATCTGGCGTCATGGGGTCACCAAGTCTCCACAACCACCGTCAGACGCCAGAAACATGCCAACAGATTATGTGGAAGGCTTGCCGCATAAAGCCTTTCCTGTCTTCTAACCACAAATGTAAGCCCCTGGACTTTTCTAAACACTACTGGGATTTTGACTTGAACCATGGTCTATGGTCAGATGAAATGAAAATTAAGCTTTTTGGCAACAACACTCAAGGTCGGTTTGGCGCAAAACGAAGGATGACCGAGTGCCATGGGAACCTTGTTAGGATCATGGACTCCATGAAATACCAAGACTGCCGCTGCAGGACGGTGATGCAAAAAGATGTCCAAATCAACAGAAAAATGATTTACTAAACACAAAATCAAACTTCTGCCACCACCATATCAGTTCCTTTAGCTAAACCCAATAGAACATGTTATAATAATTAACATTTCCATCATTAAAGCGAATGGATGTTGATCGGATGATCGATAAACAGAGCTTACCTGTACTTCAGTATATTGTTATGCATTTGGGGACTTCACAGCGGTTCATGCTTTTCATTACAGACCATATAATCAGCATGACAGTTTGAGAGAAATTATGAAATGTGATCCTTTTGCGGTGTGACTCCGATTCTCCAGAGATCCAAACAAACATTTTCACCAGTGGTCTCAGACTTTTAGTCCTCACTGTACATAAAGTGGTGTCAGTTCATGAGAGCAAGTGGCATATATTCCTTCAATAGGCAGTATTACATGTGAGCAATGGTTTTGACTGTCAGGGAATTCTGAATATAGCAGTTTTGCTGTTTTCATCTGTGCTGTTAATCCTTCTAACTTGTCACGCTACTGGAAAAAGTTCCTCGTTTGGAGTCATTTTGTATTTAATACAGTCAAGGTAAAAGTTTCCAGTGCGTTCTGTCCTGTGAGATGAGAAAGTGAAGGTCCTGATTGGCCATTGACGGCAGCGTTTTGGCTCTGATAGCGCTGTCTGTTTGAGAGTCTCCTGAGTCACTGGCAGCTGAATGGACAAGTTGTGCATGCCATGGGCTGTCAGTGGCTTACTCAGCCTTGCACTCAACTTGACGGCCACATTTGCATAACCTTGCTGCTCGCTCTAAAAGTCTCCTGTCACTGCCTTGAATACTTCATTTCTGCCTCTGAAAATATACCATGACCATTTATTTATTTCTTTACACATTTATTTATTTAGAGTCCGTTTCAGACCGCAATGCAGTCCCTCCTGCTCCAAAGAGAGACGCGACGGCCAAACCTTCGGTAACCTTTGATTAGCCCCAAGTGCTAATTTGAGACCTTTTTGAGAGTAGTTGTGATCTAATGAAGTGATGTATAAAACACACATGCGTTTATGGGGATTTTTTTTTTTGGACTCCTGCTGCATGATTGCTTCATCAAAGTTAGCCTTCAGCTCGTTCATTACTGGAAATCCAAGGTTATGTATACCTAATTAAGCTCAAATATTGTGAACAGCATGCTAATTACGCAAAGATGCGGGGAAAATGCGGGGGGGTTTGGTTGAGGAGGCATATTCCTCAGAGATCCTGTGATGTGAGGGCGATGGAGCTTAACCTCGCCGCACAAGGGTCTTCATTAGATCCCTTTCTTCCTTCTGTTAGGCACTGGTCTGCTTTTGGTTGCGCTTCTCATTCGTTTGGGCTCTGCAGATGTGTAATGGATTGCTGCAAAATGGATTTCCGTGTGCTTAGGATCTCCCTCGCTTCATCCTCCACCAAAATATAAGTACATAAATAAATAAGTATATAAATAAATAAAAGCCATAAGGAGTGGATGCTCTTTTAGTGCGCCGTGCTGATGAATGGCCTTTTAGTGCTACACGATGTTGAACAGCTAACGGCGGTGGCAAATACACTGATACTCATCGAGTTAGCCGCGTTGGATTTATCGCCTGCTAACTATGCAGAAGTAGCAGGCTTTGAAAACGGAGCGAGCGAAAATGCTTATGCAAACGTTTCCGTTCAAAGATGTATTTCTTTTTGCTGCGCCCGAGTAATTGAGAAAGTATGAGGCCCTTGGGCTGTTTGGGTTAAGTGTGTATGCTTTTGAGTCTTTTAGCTTTGTGCGTTCGCAATCAGAGAGGTCACAATTAGATTTTCGCTGTTCGGTGCTTCATTATCTGGGAGTGTCATCATAAGGATAGATGGGTCTATCTCTCAAACAAGCATTTTTTTCCTCATGCATTACACACCATTGCCTTTGGAGCTGGCCGAGTTCTTTCACCAGAGGCTGTATTGCTTTAGCTGAAGTTTGTACTGTATTTTTCATTTATAATGACTTTAAATATAAAGGCTCTGTAACTTTACTTCACAGAAAGTCATCCATTTGGGGCAAGATGACAATTTGAGGCTCTTAATATCCATGGAAATATTACCAGAGCCTTAATACAGTGGTACCTCGCTTCTTGTTGTTTAATTCATTCCGGAATGTTTGTCGTAAACCGAAAATGACGTGTACGACCAAAATTTTCCTTAAGGAGTAATGTGCATTGAAAGAATCCACATTGTATAAGTCATTATATGCATTCATGGAGTTGTATTGTACAGGTGCTCCCTGATTTACGATGGGGATATGTTCAGACAAACCCATCATAAGTTATGAACTGATGAGTTAAATGTAGTCTATACTGTATCATTAACAAAATCATTAAGACAAAGCTTATTTTATAATAAAGTGTCATTTAGTGAGTAATGGATTGAAAAAGTAAAAGCAAAACACTTACTCTATTGGTGAACTCAGGGCGCTAGCTGCAAGAGGATTCAGTTCCTGTTTCCCTTTTTGGTTGGCTGTCATTACTAACCTTTTTAGGACCCAGGGAGATTTATTTGCACCAAGAATACAGGACTGTAGATGTTAAATAAAAAAAAACACAGCAGAGATCTTCACTGAGCGAGGGATATTGTGAATCTGAATCACTGTGTACTGAATCGTGAACCGTGAATCGAGTTTTGGCTGAAACGAGTCGCACGGCATGACTCATGCGAGTTGAAGCAAGTGCTCCGGGTACCGAGCAAAGGACGAGAGCCGAGACAAATATTTCCAGTCAAAATGCATCGAGTTCTGAGGTGGTTGAGAACCGAGGTACCACTGTATATAAATCCTTTACCTAGTTAGTCCCCTCCAACTAATTGGTTTAACAGCGGCGATCGCTTCTGTGCGGCTTTTCACTTCTGAAGAATCTTGCCAGCTGTTTAGCAGCTTGGCAAAGCAGCCGCTGTACAATCTGGCCTTGGCATAGCCGTGGCACTGAAGAAGGGTCAGTGCGAATGAAGTTCTCTGGCCTCCGTTCAAATCAGCCAGCCAAAGGCCTTGCGGAGGAGGGAGCACTCACGGTGGTCCAGCCACACACAAACAGCTCTCAGGTGGGTGGAGTGCAGCGGCGGAGAGAAAGAGAGAGAGAGAGACGGCCGAGAGCAGCCCTGCCACACCAGATGTCTTAGGCAGGAGTGCCAGACATCCCAGAAGCCAGTGCGAACGGGAACCAGAGGAGCGTTAACTGTCCTCGGGCCTTGTACCTGCCAGATGGGGGACGCCAGCCAAACGCGTTTAATTGCATGAAGGCGAGAGGGCTGCGCATCCGGCAGGCCAGAACTGAAGCGCCAGTATGTTTGCTGCTTTAGCTGACAGCACGTAAATAATAAGAGATTATCTTTTCCAGAATGCCTCTGACTAAGCAAATGCATAGCCCTTGGATCCTTACACTAGATGGACGTTTTGTCATTGTGTGGTTGTGTATTTAACATGTACCTATGCATTTAAAGCATTTAGTCGACGCCCATATCTAGAACGACTTAGCAGTTGAAGGTCAAAGTCCCAAAAGTGGCAGCTTGGTGAAGCCAAAATTTAAACTTACAACCTGCTCATCAGGAGCCCACAACCTTAACCACTGAGGTGCCATGAGGAAATAAGGTCTCAATACAACTCATTTACTTAGCAGTACCAACTTAAAAATTAAACCTACAGTACTGTGCAAAAATCTTTGGCCACCGATAGATTAGATATACCATTGTAGCAATGGTATACTGGCCATATGTAGTTATTTCCATATCCCCTTTTAGAGTGCTCAAGACCCATAAGTTGAGTTCCAGTACCCCTAAGAGTAAATAGTCGTTTTTTGCTGTTGCTTTTTTAAAAACCGAAGTTTGTCTCTGATATGCTGAAAAAAATGTAAAACCATACAAAGTATATTTACATTTACAGCATCTAGCAGACGCCCTTATCCAGAGCGACTTACAATTGATACAGTCTTACAATCCAAGCAATTGTGGGTTAAGGGTCTTGCTCAAGGACCCAACAGTGGCAGCTTGGCAGAGGTGGGATTTGAACCCTGGACCTTGTGGTCCATCGTCCAGTACCTTACCCACTAGGCTACCACAGTCCCACAGTATAGTTTGAACATAATGTTTTTCTGACAGAAATACAGCAGTGTGATCCACCTTCTCTCTTCTTCACAAGTGCGGTAATGATAGTCCAAAATTATGTTAAAATGTAAGGTGTTTTTTAGTTGTTTAAAAAATGGGGGTCTGGTCTCATTGGGTGCTCAGCACCCCTAAATGAACCCCTGAATCGCTTCTTTATTAGAATATGACTAGAATATACAGGAAGTTAGTAAGCGGGATTAAGAAATCAGCTTCTATAGGTATAAGTATTTAGTGTGATCTCCCCTTACACTTGAGCAATAGCAGCATCTGGCAGCTTTATCGGGACGCCATGTTGACCCTTCTACAGTCTGAATATGTTTGATCAAGAGTGGTCATTTTTGGAAGGGTAGCCGCCAAGAAATGTCTTTTTCAGAAGGAGAATAGGGTGGAAAGGCTAGAATATACCAAAGCTCACAGATATTGGCATGAAGATCAGTGGAACGTTTTATTTATTTGTTTATTTATTATTTAATGACGCTTTTGGCACCACCAGCTATTTCTGACAGGCACAGAGTTATGAAAAAAAACACTCACACCAGACCAATTTGTTGTAATCAATTATATGTCTTTGGAATGTTGGAGGAAACTGGAGTACAGAGAATAAACCCCATCCAGGCGGAGTCCGAGGTCAGGATCAAACCGAGGAGGTTTGAGCTGTGAGGCGACCGTGGAAAAAACTATTATGGAGTGATGAATCCAAGTTTGAAAAATTTGTGTCCAATCGTTGACAGTATGCTATATCTGGTCATCATAGCATTGCTAAAACAACAAATCTAATGGTGGCCTAAGACTTTTGCACACTACTGTATATTGCGTTAAATAGTAAAACAAATAGGCAGCTTTTGTGGAATACAAATGGGAAAGTGAAAAATCAGCTGTCTTGATGGGAAGGATGGCAGTCTTGAACAGGACTAGATACTTAGTGCCCTACTCCAAGTGTGTTGCATGACCAACAATTAGAAATATATTTAGTGCTTAGCTTTATGGTTGGCCTTTGGTGGAAATTGGCTGTTGTTAATGGGGTCAAACTAGCAAACTTCTTTCTGCATTATAACTGAAAGCAGCATTATAATTGAATGCGAGTACAAGCGATTGATCTAAGAGCCATCTTATGTACTTCTCTTCTGTAGAAGGCCAACTGCGACACATTAAAACAGGAGAGCGCTTCGTCTTCAACTACAAGGAGGACATGCACAGGTGGAACCAGAAGAGATACGAGGCATTAGGAGAGGTAACTGCTGTTTTTGGTAATTTCGCTAGTTTGTGTAAAACTCTCAGATATTTCGTATTTTCGTCATGTCCTAGATGTGAGTCAAATATTTAAGTAAAATATTAGTGGGAAGACTGTGCATTTTAATCTATTAGTACGTGAAGAAAGAGTTTTGGCAGCGTGTACTATTAGTTGGAAACTTTGATGATGGTTTTGATGCATCTCTGTTTCCGAGGTTTAATAACTTTGTAATTGGATTCCCTGCAGTAATTGGAATCGCTCTCTGGAACAGGGCAGATCTGTACACTTACACGCAACGGACTGACTCTAATAAACTTTACCCTTTTCCGGCTCTCTCTTTTCTCTTTCTCCCCTGTCTATATCTTTTTCTCTCACTTTCACTCTTTATTAACTTAACTGCTTGTTTACCTGCCAGCTTTCCTACCCACAGTGGGATGTAATAAGGCTATCTGCCTCCTAAAGCAATACTATAGATGATAAATGAATTGTGTGAATGTTTAACTTACATTAGATAATCCCAAACGTTTGTAGTGTGTTTCTTTAGTTTGGCACTGGGGCTATGATGCTACTATGTAAGTAACAGTAGGCAAAAAGCGTGCCTAAGTAATAGCTAATTGCAGTAAATAATTGTAATAATAATTCTAAACCTATAATAATTCTACTTATTGACATCAATAAGTAATAATGGAAATACAGGTATATATAAACAAATAATAAGTAATGATGCACAAATACGACATATAAGAAAATTCTTGGTTTTACGTATTTATTTTGAACAATCATTATTATTACGTACTTATTTTACTACAGATGTATTTTTATATAGTCAATAGATCAAAGTCATTCAATGGGAGCAATGAAAATTTGATGTTGCAGTGATTTACAGTGAGGTCAATTTTATATTACTGCTTTTATTGACTTAATCAATACACAGCCCAGTGATAAAGGTAAAGGTCAACTGTATGCAATACTGTGACCTTCCTACGTGTGTGTATTGTGTGACCAATATGACCTTATTTAATTGCATATGTTTTAAGGCATTAATTGTGATTAATCATATTTTTTTACTTCTATTTGACACTAAAGAGGAGGGTTTGGGTATCTAAACCAGAATTCAGAATTGGTCCAAAATTTCAAGAACCAGGTTCACTCTACTGCTAAAATACTGAACATGTGGCCCAGAAGGAAAGTATTCATTTTGACGTTAAGCTTTTTTATTTCCATTGAAACCTATTATAAGTAAAACGCTTAACGTAAAACTTAAGACTTTCATTTCAGCCGCAGAGATTACTTATGACTTGTAGTATTTGAGAGAAGTTTGGTGTTCCTAGGTTACTGCTTTAGTACGTTAAGTCACGTACATTTTTTTACTTATAATATGTTTAAATGGGAAGAACAAAAGCTTTTGAAGTTGAAATATAAAAAATAAAGAGGTTCTTTGTACCTTAACATTTGACACGTTTTTTAACCTTTATGGAATTGATAAGCAGAATCAGAATCTAAATCAATAAAACGATACACAACTTTACTAAAGAAATAGCTTTTCCATTTAAAATACTGTGTTTCCACTACAAGTGGCCAATATAAGCTTCAACAGAATGTGTTTATCACTTCTAATAATGTTAGTAAAGTTATTTATATCATGTTTTATCTTGTTTATTGACTTCTTTGACAGAGGGCTAACAAATCACATTCAAAACACAACAGTGATTATAAGAATGATAACTTTTAATCCAAAATATTCATTACATATCATGTCAGGCATGTTGTT
Source organism: Ancistrus triradiatus (assembly GCA_025084515.1). Lineage (NCBI taxonomy): Eukaryota > Metazoa > Chordata > Actinopteri > Siluriformes > Loricariidae > Ancistrus > Ancistrus triradiatus. The sequence continues at coordinate 102,845 of JAJAGP010000313.1, forward strand.
AAACCACACAGTGATATCTAGTGTGTTTGCGGGACTGGATATAATAGCAAAAAAACCCCCAAAGTCTCAGAATTGCGACAGTGCTTGGGTCAGAAATTGGCTTAAACAACACAAAAGCATGGATCCATCCTGCCTTGTATCAGCGTTTCAGGCTGCAGGTGGTGTGATGGTGTGGGAGATATTTGATTGGTACACCTTGGCCCCTTAATACCAAATGAACATCGATTAAACACCACAGCCCAAATGATCTCAAACTGGATTCTTTGAACATGACAATGAGTTCACTGTACTCAAATGGCCTCCACAGTTCCCAGATCTGAGGAATGTTTCCAGCACCTTGTTGAATCTTTGACATGATGAATGAAGGCAGTTCTGATGGCAAAAGAGGGTCCAGCATGGTCCTAGCAAGGTGTGCCTAATGAAGTAATTGCTGAGTGTGTCACCTGCCATTCTGCTGGATCACATGACTTAACTATTCCATTGTTCTTGTCATATCTGCCATCTTCAAATGAGATCTATATTCAAAACAGTGGAGTGGAGCCACATGCGTTGGAACGACGTACAGCGTTCAGAGCGGTCCTTCCATCTCAAGGATTTATATAAGTTTATAGTCTGAGCAAATGGGCCAGAAAGCATCTACAGAAAGGTTTGTTTCAATGGACAGTTCACCTTCTGTGTGGCCTGCTTGTGTTAACTCAATCGGCGCTCATTCGGTCCCAGTCCATGCAATATGTATGAGCTAATCTGAAGAGTGCGTTTGCTTAATGATCTTTGTTCTTTCTGTATTATTTGGCTTTAATTGTTCCTGATTATTCTTTTGAAGTTCAAAGAATGGAGGATAGCTTGTTTAGGATTACCTGTGTATTTTATACCTGAGAATAAATACCCTTTCTAAAGTCTGATTTCTATATATAGTACTGTGCAAAAGTCTTAGGCCACCATTAGATTAGCAATGGTAGCTGCTAATGGTAGCAATGGTATACTGACCATATGTACAGTGGTGCTTGAAAGTTTCTGAACTCTTTAGAATTTTCTGTATTTCTGCATAAATATGGCCTAAAAGATCATCAGATTTTCACACAAGTACTAAAAGTAGATAAAGAGAACCCAGATAAACAAATGGAAAAAAAATATATATATACTTGGTCATTTATTTATTGAGGAAAATGATCCAATATTACATATCAGTGAGTGGCAAAAGTATGTGAACCTCTAGGATTAGTAGTTAATTTGAAGGTGAAATTAGAGTCAGGTGAGATTTCTGAGGATCTCAGAAAAAGAGTTGTTGATGCTCATCAGGCTGGAAAAGGTTACAAAACCATATCTAAAGAGTTCTGGACTCCACCAATCCAACAGTCAGACAGGTTTGTGTACAATGGAGGAAATTCAGATCATTGTTAACCCTCCCAGAGTGTGGTCGACCAACAAAGATCACTTTAAGAGGCAAGGCGTGTAAATAAGTTGGCGAGTTCACAAAGGACCCCAGGGGTAACTTCTAAGCAACTGAAGGAACTCCTCTCACATTGGCTTATGGTTATGTTCATGAGTCCACCATCAGAAGAACACTGAACAACAATGGTGGTGCATGGCAGGGTTACAAGGAGAAAGCCACTGCTCTCCAAAAAGAACATTGCTGCTGCTCGTCTGCATTTTACTAAAGATCCACGTGGACAAGCCAGAAGGCTTGCTGGAAGAATGTTTTTTGGACGGATGAGACCAAAATAGAACCGTTTTTTTGGTTCAAAAAGAAAAAAAGCGTTTTATGTTTGGAGAAAGGAAAACACTGCATTCCAGCATAAAGTACCTTATCCCATCTGTGCAACATGGTGGTGGTAGTATCATGGGTTTGGGGCCTGTTTGGCTGCATCTGGACCAGGACGGCTTGTCATCATTGATGGAACAATGAATTCTGAATCATATCATGAGAATTCTAAAGGATAATGTCAGGACATCTGTCCATGAACTGAATCTCAAGAGAAGGTGGGTCATGCAGCAAGACAGCGACCCTAGCACACAAGTCAATCGTTCTATACCAAAGAATGGTTAAAGAAGAATAAAGTTAATGTTTTGGAATGGCCAAGTCAAAGTCCTGACCTTAATCCAATGGAAATGTTGTGGAAGGACCTGAAGTGAGCAGTTAATGTGAGGAAACCCACCAACATCCCAGAGCTGAAGCTGTTCTGTACGGAGGAATGGGCTAAAATTCCTTCAAGATTTGACTCCATGCCCTCGTAGCACTGAGCTGCCCAGTTAAAAAGTCTCAATATTGCAACAGTTTGCCTCCACTTTAAGGTGCTTGTGGCTCTCCCCAGGTGATGAGATTTCTAGATCTCTCCTTTTCAAATGTATGAATTGTACATAACCTTACAAATATAAACTTCAGTGGCATTCGCTCTGTTCTTACATCTGCTAGATTTGTTGTCGTACAGAACCATTTCAGCAAAGCATTTAGTTCAGCCTTATTGAACGTGAGGTGACTTTTTTTTTACCAGCTGATGTGATTTCTTTCACCACTGGATACGGCTTAGGATTTGTTTAGAATTATCTGTGTGCGGAGAGTAAATAGCCTTTTTAATGTCTGATTTTTATATATAGTACTGTGAAGTACTGTACAGTACTTAGGCCACCATTAGATTATATACAATTGTTTTAACCATGGTATACTTACTATATATAATTATTTCTCAGTATCTTTGTTACAGGGGTGTCCAAAGTCCAGCCCTAGGGCAAAATGTGGCCTGCGGACAGATTTTAGTTGACCCATGGCATTACTCTTAAGATTACCTTATTAGTGGCCCGCCATTATGTTGCAGTTTTTCTTGCATGTCACAACATCTGTCAAAACAGAACTAGTGTGTATAATGCGGTCAAGGGTATAATACCACCCCTTACATTAGTTTCTAGTTGGCTGTTTTATCTGGTAAGTTGTGGCATCTGGTTTGAACTTTAACACAAGGACACTTTAAACAATCTGTTTAGTTGGTTATGTGACTTAAGAAATATAAGGGATGCCAAGTTGACCCTTCCTCAGTCCAAAGAAGCTTGATCAGGAACGATGTTTTGGGAAGGGTAGCAGCCAAGAAACCATTTTTCAGAAGGGGAACAGGGTAAAAAGGTTAAGACGGAAAAGAGTATTACAGAGTGACGAGTCCAAGTGTAAAATTTTTGGGGTCCGACTATGTAATAGTCGACAATACAGTGGGGCAAAAAAAGTATTTAGTCAGTCACTGATTGTGCAAGTTCTCCTACTTAGAAAGATGAGAGGGGTCTGGAATTTTCATCACAGGTACACTTCAACTATGAGAGACAAAATGAGGAAAAAAAATCCAGGAAATCACATTGTAGGATTTTTAAAGAATTTAATTGTAAATTATGGTGGAACATAAGTATTTGGCCAATAACAAAAGTTCAACTTAATACTTTGTAACATAACCTTCTAAGTCTTCAGCAGGTTGGCACACACTGTAGCTGGTATTTTGGCCCCTTCCTCCATGCAGATCTCCTCTAGAGCAGTGATGTTTTGGGGCTGTTGTTGGGCAACACAGGGTTGAGGTTTGGAGACTGGCTAGGCCACTCCAGGACCTTGAAATGCTTTTTACGGAGCCACTCCTTCGTTGCCCGAGCGGTGTGTTTGGGATCATTGTCATGCTGGAAGTCCCAGCCACGTTCCATCTTCAATGCTCTCACTGATGGAAGGAGGTTTTGGTCCCAGCTCTCTGCAGGTCATTCATCAGGTCCCTCCGTGTAGTTCTGGGGTTTTTGCTCACCATTCTCATGATCATTTTGACCACATGGGATGAGATCTTGCGTGGGGCCCCAGATCGAGGGAGATCATCAATGGTCTTGTATGTCTTTCCATTTTCTTACAATTGCTCCCACAGTTGATTTATTCACACCAACCTGCTTGCCTATTGTAGATTCACTCTTCCCAGCCTGGTGCAGGTCTACAGTTTTCTTCCTGGTGTCCTTCGACAGCTCTTTGGTCTTGGCCATGGTTGAGTTTGGAGTCTGACTGTTTGAGGCTGTGGACAGGTGTCTTTTATACAGATAATGAGGTCAAACAGGTGCCATTAATACAGGTAACTAGTGGAGGACAGAAGAGCTTCTTAAAGAAGAAGTTACAGGTCTGTGAGAGCCAGAAATCTTGATTGTTTGTGGGAGACCAAATACTTATTTTTCACCATGATTTAAAATTAAATTCTTTAAAAATCCTACTGTGTGTTTCCTGGATTTCTTTTTCTAATTTTGTCTCTCATAGTTGAAGTGTAGCTGTGATGAAAATTACAGACCTCTCTCATCTTTCTAAGTAGGAGAACTTGCACGATCAGTGGCTGACTAAATACTTTTTTGCCCCACTGTATATGACATATGGTCAATGTATCATTGCAAAAACAACAAACTTAATGGTGGCTTTAGACTTTTGCACAGTACCGTATGTAGGTGTGCACATGAAACCAGCCTAAATAAAAACATTCGAGTCTTTATGAACTTGTGAACTTCCAGACTGTTTAAATAGACTGCAGGTTCGACTCGTACACACTTCCATGTCCAGTTCATTCTTAAGGCTGATGAATGGCGATTTCCAAAGTATGTAAAGGCTGGTCAATGCGTGTGTTCTGCAGTCAGTCCGCGGAACCCGAGTTCAGCTGCTTGTCAAAGAGGCCGTGTTAATGTAGTCCACCAGCCTGAGGCAGCTCACAAATACATTTATACATGTATTCATCAAACACAGAGCGCAGGGCCGCTTTAAGGTCACCATGATGTTCACATTCATCAGGTTTTCACACACAAACTGTCAGTAAATGTCCTACACGACCCATATGGTCTCGTAAGAGCGTAGAGAGGGAAGCGGCGGGGTTGGGAGTGTGTGAATGGTGCGAGTGCAGCTCTGCGCTCTCACCCTCATCTGTGGGAACAACAGAGCGCCGGGCTCCGAGCTCGCCGCCGTGCAGGAGTGGGCGAGCGCTTTTGTGAGGATGCACACAGCAGCAGATGTCCAATTTGCACTTCAGCATGGTCTGAATAAGGAGCTGAGCTTCAAGTTCACACACACATACACACACATGCACACAGACAAGCATTGAGACACACACACACACACACACCGCTGGGACTGATCAGTGAGGTCAAGGTGCTGTGTGTTGATGATGCTGGGTGTATGTTTTTCTGATGTTGCAAAAGAAAGCATACAATTCTCCGCTAAAAGCTCGCTCATGTCACATTGATTACTTGCAATCAAATAGCGCTTATTCTTAACTGTTGAGGAGTTGTGGATGTATTGTATTATTATTTTTTTAAATTAACTTTTTTTTGTATATAACTTCCTGGATTATTTTATTTTGTTTAGCATGTCTTTTTCCCCCTCCAAAGTGAATTGTGTACTAAGTAAATTTGGAAGTAAATACCCAACACTGTGTTACTTTTATCAGTACACATACAAAAAAGGTACTAAGGTGCTTGTGGCTCTCCATTACGCGTGAGCAGAGGTTTTGATTAGCGTCCTAAACCCCATCTAGAACTGTGTGTAATCTTAGAAATATAATACACAGTGGCATTTTCTCTGACGCTAGATTTCTTGCAGTGTTCGTGTTTTGTTTTTGGTTTTAGATTAACACTTTTGACAGTCGAGTTGTGCAGTGGTCTAAATCTCTAACCCACCGTCACAGTGATCTGGGTTCGAGATGGCTGTGTTGAGGGAAGGGAGGATGGTTGAGGTTGCCAGAGCCCCCTCCAACCCTGCCCAGGAAAAAGCAGGGTTAAAACATGGAAAAAAAAGCAAATACAGGAGTACCTCGGTTCTTGTCATTAATCCGTTCCAGAAATCACAAACTCACAAATCTTTTCCATAAGGAATAATGTTAATTTAATGAATCCATTCCAGACCACCAGAAAATCCACGCTGTATAAGGCATTATATGTATTGATGGAGTTGTATTGGGACTGTCGTAGCCTAGTGGGTAAGGTACTGGACTATGGACCACAAGGTCCAGGGTTCAAGTCCCACCTCTGCCAAGCTACCACTGTTGGGTCCTTCAGCAACCCACAACCCCTTAACCCACAATTGCTTGGATTGTAAGACTGTATCAATTGTAAGTCGCTCTGGATAAGGGCGTCTGCTAAAATGCTGTAAATGTATTGTACAGGCTAATGTTTAAAACACTTACACTGACCTACAGCTGGCCAAAATCATTAACACAAAGCTTATTTTATAATAAAGTACTGAAAAATCTTATGTCATTTACTGAGTAATGGATTGAAAGTGAAAAGTAAAACACTTACTCTATCAGTGAACTCAGGGTGCTAACGTAACTGCTATGCTAACTGCAGCCCTTTGTTTTTTTGGGGTTTTTTTTTTTGGTCGGCTCTTATGAGTAACCTTTTTAGGACCCATGGAGACTTATTTGCGCTAAGAATACACTACTGTAGATGTAAAAATAAAGAAAAGCACTGCTTTTGTAAGCCTGAATCACTGAATTGTGAATCGTGAATCGAGTTTAAGCAAGTGTGCCGAGTACTGAGCAAACAATGAGAACCGACCACATTTTTTCTAGTCAAAATGCGTCAGGAATAGAATTCTGCAAGTTCCAAGGTAGTCGAGAACCGAGATACTGTTCTTTTAATGCCTGAAACTGTTGAGTTCTTTCCTCTTTAGTCATCAGTTGTATCTTTATGTGATAATTCCTGACCCCAAGTGTCAAAGGTCAGCTGGAATATTTTGTACTGCCCCAATAGCTTATGGGAAAAGACAAAAAGTTCTGTAACTCGTCTCTGTACTGGACAGTAGATAGTAAAAAGCAAAACATGGTCTCTTATGTAGTCTATATACCGTTTCGGTAATATACAGTGGGGCAAAAAAGTATTTAGTCAGCCACTGATTGTGCAAGTTCTCCTACTTAGAAAGATGAGAGGTCTGTAATTTTCATCATAGGTACACTTCAACTATGAGAGACAAAATGAGAAAAAAATCCAGGAAATCACATTGTAGGATTTTTAAAGAATTTAATTGTAAATTATGGTGGAAAATAAGTATTTGGTCACCCACAAACAAGCAAGATTTCTGGCACTCTCAGAACTGTAACTTCTTTAAGAAGTTCTTCTGTCCTCCCCTTGTTACCTGTATTAATGGCACCTGTTTGACCTCATTATCTGTACCTGTAGGTTAGGCTATGGTACTACTGTACCTGTATCTGCAGGTGAGGCTATGGTACTACTGCGCCTGTACCTGTAGGTTAGGCTATGGTACTACTGCACTATTAGACTTTGCGAATTGAACCTTTCATATCCAAACTGGAATAACCGATTCTGTCCTGACACAACAATGTCATTGAGAACATAAGCACACCTTGTAATAGCAGGTGTGAGTTTGAGTCGTCAGTCAGTGTGTGTCATGTGTGAGATTAAATGGAGCTGGTGTAGGATGCATGGCTGGCGGTGAGTAGCGGCAGCAGGGATCTCTAATGCAATCTTCATGGCCACCCAAAGGCTCCTCAGCAGAGAGCGGGGAAACAAAGCATCCACGTCGTGCTCACTCATCCGATTCTGTCTCTCTGTTACATCATGTTGGCATGATTGTTAGGGAGCATGCGGAGATAACCCGCCCAAAAGCCTCTTCCTTAACACGCGGGCACGTGCGGTACAAAAGCGAACGATCATGGAAGGATTTCCATTTGCTGACACGTGCGATCGGTTCGACTCGGAAGTAGGGACGGGCAAATATTTGATTTGGCTGGATCACCATTCACGATACGTACTGTATCAGGATTGTTTTTAATGTTTCTTTTTAATTCATTGCAAATCGAATTAATTTCTCCACTGATAAACATGTAGCAGAATAATAACATAAAAGAACAGAAATAACAGAGGCCGCTTAGGCTTTTTAAACCAACTTTAATAATGAGTACTACCCAACAACATGGTTAACATGTAAATATCACTACCATGTCCTAGGTGTCCATGACTACTATTCTAATAATAATAAAAGTCCAGCTAGACCATAAATCACTAGTGTAGAAGTTTATAAGCTGTTTAAAACCCTCATTTTTGGTCATTTTGATGGGTATCATATCCTTTGTGAGGTAAAATGTAAAGTCATCAGTCATCTTTCCAAATCTTACGTGATTTCTCATATGGAAGGTTCTTGCACCCACATGCTTTCCCTGTGCTATCTGGATTTCTGTGTACTCTTTGGAGTGCTTCCTTTTAAGGTGTACTGCTGTAATGATACATCGTGACGGGGGGATGGATGTTGAGTTGTGTTTATTGTGCCATCTAATGCAGCTGTGTTTTTTGAATGGCAGAGTGCGTATGTTTACTTTGATTTTCAATTTAACCATTTAACCATTTATTTGTGCTTATTTTTTAGCATTTAGTTATTTAAATTTGTTGCAGTAGCATTAATTAAGACGCCTAATTTCTTTTAATTGCGGGGGACTAAAGTTTTTTTTTTTTTTTTTTTTGCATTTCGAATTAAGGTGGTTGAACAGTTTAATTGTGTTTCCACCAGATGTAGTCTTTTGCACATTTTGAAACACACTGTTGTATCCGTTGTGTAAAATCCAAACCTGTTTCGTATAACTAATGACAAACTTTTTACTCACCCACAAATCCAGGTGTTGCCAGTTACCAGAAATGAAATGTGTCCTAAGGACTTTTCACTCTGCAACAGACACCTTTAACACTTTAGGGGATCGAACCTCCTTGGGCGGCTTAGATGATATATTTCAGAATTAAAGATAAAGGTATATAATTATCAAATATAGTTATATAATAAGGTTTTAGTAATAGTTTAAAAAACAGAACCTCTTTACTTGAACAATTTGTACATGGAATGGTCTGTTTCACTATTTTTTTACCCCCAAAATCGAACAAAAATTCGGACTTTGCACAAAAAAAAAGAACTTGGGGTGCGACCATAGGCATGTTATGTGTATTATATTATTTTATTATTCTGTTATGTATATTATGAGTCTACAGGTGTGATTTCAGACACTCCCTCAGTCTTGGTGCCAGTGTCCCAGTGATAAGACCTGCTGAAACCGCAGACACCTCATTGGCTATAAAGTTTCACTTTATTTTCGCTTATTTCATGTCTTTATATTTCATGTATTTATCGATTATTATCATTATTGCATTACATTCCTTTGCTTCATTCATCCTTTTAGCTTTAATTACATACGAATATAGGTGTAGAAATAATTTGGTGAGGGAAATGGATTAGTCGTATTTACATTACTTATTATTGGGGAATTGGATTCCGACTTCAGAACTGCATTCTGGAGCCAATTAAGTTTGAATTCCAAGGTTCTACTGTAAATAAATATTAACACAGAGAACGTATAATAATATTAAAAAAATGTATTGTAATATTATTATATAATATAAAAAATATAGAATTATAAAAAAAATATTTAAAATAACAATAGGTAGAGTAATATTTTATATTTAATTTATATTATTTATTTATTCTATGTTAAGAAGAGTATACAAAGTAGAGAATTTAGAGCCAAAGCGTCTAAGACAGTAGCGAAAATAAATACCGTATTTATTTATATTATAAGCGCACCGGGTTATAAGGCGCCATATCAATGATCGGCTGCTAACGGATCTATTTCCATACATAAAACGCACCGGGTTATAAGACGCATTAAATGAAACAAAACTTTTAAGTTCCCTCGGAAGCTCAGTTTGGTCTTTACCTGGCGCAGGGCGTCTTCTTGCTTCCTCTCCACTTCCGTACCATTGATTCATTAATGTTGAATTCTCTCGCAGCTGCTCTATGTCCATGTTGTACTGCGTGACTGATAGCGTTGTGTTTGAAATCCGCTTCGAAAATAAATGAATGAATGCACGTACCCTAATGCTGAAGCACATACCGTATTACTCCGCTATGCTGCGCATTACGGTGGCCGTAAGCTTCGTAACCTACCAAGGCCGTGCTAAAACATTTTGACAGATTTATGAGCGCCGTGTACCATCTACAATCGGTTCTAGGTCAGAAAGCACAACCAGAATTAATTCATACCTTAGGCGCACCGCATTTTAAGGCGCACTGTCGATTTTTGAGAAAATTAAAGGATTTTAAGTGCGCCTTATGGTCCGAGAAATACGGTAGTCACTGAGACTTTGAGTGAATGTGAACCGGTTTATATAGTTATAGGTTAGAGGGAATGTACAGGTAGTGGGGGACAAACGGATGAGTACTACTTACAATAGGACGCAATAAACAGCTTGTTAAAAACACGAGAAGCTTGCAAAGTCTCTAAACACATCAACCGAGTTAGAACAGTCTCTAGTCCAAATGTGAGCTAATGAGTCCGCGAGTGACGGACTTCTGCTCTGCTCGCATTTACATTTACATTTACAGCATTTAGCAGACGCCCTTATCCAGAGCGACTTACAATTGATACAATCTTACAATCCAAGCAATTGTGGCTCAAGGACCCAACAGTGGCAGCTTGGCAGAGGTGGGATTTGAACCCTGGACCTTGTGGTCCATAGTCCAGTACCTTACCCGCTAGGCTACCACAGTCCCAGCGTAGCTTTATAATGCTGAAGCCCTTGTCCGTTGAAGCAACTGGATGTCGATCGGGTGGATGTTGACTGGTGCACACCTGTAGTTAATTCTAGCGTGTTGTGCATTTTAAGGTCGTCGGCGTGTGTGTTGGCGTTCCTCGAGTCGACACGACCACACACATCTAAACACACGCTACCCAGACTGTATCTCTGAGCAGGCCTGCGAGTGTGTGAAGGGCGCTGTAGGGGCCTGTTCTCTGTGATAGGTGACACAGTGTGGGCTCGTCTCCAGATGGGAGAGTATTAAGCTGTTAATAAATGGGGATTTTTCACTCCTCTCTCTGCATCTGTGGCATGACAGACACACACACAGTATTCTAATGAAGCCGGCCACTCCAGATGGCTGCCTTATCACGGCCCTCTCCCCTTTCTCCCCTCACACTCTCCACACTGCTCACTGTATTAGTGTAAAGTGTATTGACTCGGGGAGAGAAAACGTGATCTCTACTGTATTTCCGTGCAGTATTTATTAAGCAAGTCAGCTGGGTAAAGTGTACGCTTCTTATTTGTAACAAATGGGCCCTATATGCGGCCCATTCAAATGATTTGCTGTGCTCTTTTGTTTCGGGATGTACTGCCTATTGAGCGTCATCAGAAAGTGTATATTTCATTTTAAACGCTCAGGGCCCATCTATTATCTAATCCAGTGAATAAAATGGGATTAGAATCGGATTAACGCTGGGAAGTGACGGATGGCACCAGGATCAGAAGGAACTTCCATGTTGATCTGTCCACCTGCCCATTTCCAGAACGGGATATACACTGTATAGACAAAAGTTTGTGGACATCCAAAATTACTTACAAAACATGGGTATCAGAATAGCCTTTGTTTTTTTTCTAAAAGGGTCTGGGAATGGGGTAGCCTAGCTGTTAAGCTACTGGACTCTGAACCAGAAGGACCATGGTTCAAATCCCACCTCTGCCAAGCTACCACTGTTGGGCCCTTGAGCAAGACCCTTAACCCACAATTGCTTGGATTGTAAGATTGTACCAATTGTAAGTCGCTCCGGATAAGGGCGTCTGCTAAATGCTGTAAATGTAAATGTCTTCCATCATATTTTGGAACATGACTGTGAGGTCGGCTTCTGATGTTAAACTTTGGATGTTAGATCTTACGCTCTTTCCACTTTTTATGTTCGGAGAAACGAACATTTTAAGAAGAAGACAAACGGCTGCTGTCTTGCTTGAATTATTGCTCTGCATCACTTGCCTGTACCCCCCGGAGTGAAGGAGAGGTAAAAGAGAAGAACGACTGAGAGCCAAGGCGGTGCTTAAAAGCGTATTATCCTTCTTCACCTCAGGTATAAATGCCGAAGGCGGGTCATTAGGCCCACATGACGAATTCTTGGCGCTGTAGATAGTGTGTGGTGTGTATAGTGTGTGTGCTCTCTGGTTAGTTTGGCTTGAGAACAATCTTCTCAAAGATCCCTGGCACTGTGAGATTCCCGATGGGACGTACCACATTTAGCAGACGCCGTTATCCAGAGTGACGTGGGACTAATCCAGTCTTGCAGGGTGCACAGTACAAGCAGTTGAGCTTGTAGGGCCATGCTCAAGGACTTCAAACCTCTACCTTACGATCAATAGTGGAGTACCTGAACCTCTGAGGTAACCCTGGTCCTGTCAATAAAATGTCCAACAGGACGTTTAGCCGAAATGTTGACCAGACATTATCCTAGTCATATAATGTTTTTGTGCTACTGCAGTATAAATAGAGAGGGTATTTTCACAAGAAAACAGCATGCAAATGAAATGTAAGTGCGTCAGAGATATTGCTGAAAGCACAAGAGCACACAAAGACGTACACAGAATCCCTAGTGCCACTGCATTTTAATTGATGGATATTCACAATAATGATTGAAAATGCAGTAATGCACTGTTATGACCCTATGTCGTGGGCTGTACCACTTAAGAGGATGGTATGATGGACCTGATACTTTGGTTTGATGGAAGCCAAAAATGAATTGATAGACAGTATTACGAACAACACGGAAGATCTGCCAGATGAAACAGATTGAACGAGTGACTGTGAACCAGTTCATATAGTTATAGATCAGAGAGAATATACAGGTAGTGGGGGGACAAACAATAGGACAAGCACTTACACTTACAAACCCCATTTACAGAATGTTCCAAATAAGTACCAGAAAGTCATACAAACAAATATGAGTAACTTACACACAAAAAAGTATCTTAACACATCAACCAAATTACCTACAGGTAAGCTAGTAGGCTTGCTCTTAAACTGCTCTTGGACGTCCAGCGTTGACTGGATGCTGTTTATTTATGTCCACAACGTACGGAGTTAAAAGACATTTTTAATTTATTTGCATTTTTACTATGACTTTTAAGACCTCTGTCATTAAAGCAACGGACGTTGATCAGTCCGACACTAAATGGTGCATACCTGTAATAAGAACAAGCTGACAGTACCAGCCTAATTTTAAAAAGCATCCATATACAGGTTTCGCAGAATCATCGTAAGTTGAATATGTCGTAAGTCGAGGAGTTTAATACATGTACTGTATATATCCCAGAAGTTGAATCTGTTCATCTGGACATATGTAGACACATATTTTCCAAACATCGTGTCTCGGTGGCTTTCAAAACCCAAAACACGCTATGCCAGAAACTGGTCCACCCCAAGGATCGGGTCCCCCAGCACAAACAGAGTAATGTAGTGTACGCTGTTAATGTAGTGTTAGTGCCGGGAGGATTGCCAGGAATTGTACATCGGGGAAAACAAACAGCCACTGGCACAACATAGAAGAGCTACGTCATCAGGTCAGGACTCTGCGGTTTACACCCACCTACAGGCCAGTGGCCACTCTTTCAAGGATGAAGACGTGAAGATCCTTGATAGGGAGGAACGATGGTTTGAACGCGGAGTAAAAGAAGCCATTTTTGTAAAAAGGGAACGTCCATCCCTGAACCGAGGAGGGCGCCTCAGAGTACACCTCTCACCATCTTACAACGGAGCCATCGCAGCCCTTCCCCAATCCTGTGTGAATGGCACACGTGTCCATTGTCGTTAATGGTTATGTCAATCTGCATATTAAACTGATCACCGGTCCCATTGTTATGCAATGGTGCTGGTACCAGTCGTTATGCAAAGGTGCTGTATATAAGATTGGGGAAGTTTTCCAACTGCTGAGACTGAAGAAGTCACTTAGATGAGCGACGAAACGTTTCTCCCACAAAACCTCATGTCCAGATGAACAGATTCAACTTCGGGGATTTTCATACCTGGATTATTGAGCCTGCCTCAAGATACTGTATATATCATACAGTAGCCTATATTGAACACTTTTAAAACACAGCCACGGCTTTTCCTCACTACAGTTCCCAGCACGCATCACTCTTGACACTCTCGTGCTGGAGTGTGTTGTCGTGCTTAGTGTACATTACGCACGTTTAAAACCATGACGACTGCTACAGTTGGGCAAAGTCATTAACACAAAGCTTATTTTATAATAAAGTATGTGATATCTCATGTCATTTATTGAATAATGGATTGAAAGTGAAAAACAAACGAGTGTTGCGGAATAGGTTTCTGCTGAATGTGTATTTATGTTTATTATCGCATTCCCATTGTAAAGCCGTATAACATGGGGAGTACTTGTATCTAATATCTCTCGTGTTTGTTCTTCGCTTGCTCTCATATTTTTTGTCTTGCTTTAATCCCCTTCTTTTCCCCTCTTAGCATCCTCCCTGTGAGCACTTCTCTCTGGGATTATGAACAGCTTCCGAGTCAGTTTTTTCCCCTCTGTCCTGACTAAGTGCTTTCTAAAGACTGACCTTAGATCAGATCCAAAAAGACAAACATTGCTCATTATTGATTATCCCTCGCCGACGAGAGTGTGGCGTTATCGTTAGTCAGGGTTAATGCGCCGCCGCCTGATAAGCACCTCTCCTCATTTTTCACAGCCCCTCAGGAACTGTGTCTCGCTGGGGGTCAAAGTTTCACATGACACCCCCCGCCTCTTCCATCCGGAGCATAAACTTCTTATCGCTCGAGGCCTAAGGTCAGCAGGACGAGAGGATTGGAGAGCATTACACAGGCATTGTGGGAGGTCTCACTTTCTTTTTCTTGTGTAACCACGGCTCACTTTTCCTATAAGTGATCCCATGATCCTCGCTTGTTCGAGGAGGATTTTCCAGCATGGGAGTTTACAAACAGATCGACTTACACAAATGTGTGCGTTTCCATCTTATCTTTCGGCCACTGACGCGAGACGGTCCGGTCAAGGCTGCCGTGGCGTCTCCTGTCTCCCCCCCCTTTTCTGCCTGTCTCAGCTGCGGCGTGGTGCGTGATCTGGCGCTGGACAGTACGTGTCGGGGATTAGCGCTGACCCCGCGCTCTCAGACGTTCTGTCTCCGTCTCGCTCTCCTGCAGATCCCCCCACTAAGACTCTTCCTTCCTCCCTGATCTTCTACAGCACAGCCGTACAGCAACAGGAGTTTCCCCAAAAACAATCTGCTCCTCCATGATTGGTCCGCCATGTGATTTGTGTCTTTGTCATGCTGTGCATGTGTTTGGGTTCGTTTTTTGTGAGGATTGAGTGATAAAGGTTGGATTAGAGGCTGCCCCAGAAGTTCAGCGTCATAGGAAAAACTTCTGTATTCTCAATTACAACATTGAGCTGTCTTACACAGTTAATAATGTTAAGAGTCCTATTTTGGCAGCAAATCAGTGACTTTTTGAGACTCCTGGTACAAAGAGCCTTGCGCCAAATCGTCGGTTGATGTCCTCAGAGATCCACTGCGTGGTTTCTTGCTTGAAGATCCATTTTGTTTAAAAATTGTGCGTCGAAACGCCAAGGCTAATGAAGCGGGTACGTTCAACAACCATTCTCTTTAATGACAGAGGTCTTAAAATGTAAAGAAATTATAATAAGAAATAAAAATCTGTCTTTAAACTTCAGGCATAGTGACCTTAAACAGACTCAAAGCAGCAAAGGCACTGTACAGCGCTGCATTTAGCAGACACCCTTATTCAGAGCGACTTACAATCCAAGTAATTGTGGGTTGCTCAAGAACCCAACAGTGGCAGCTTGGCAGGGGTGGGATTTGAACCCTGGACCTTTGGGTCCATAGTCCAGTACCTTACCCGCTACTGAACTTTATTGAAGTTTCAAATGCACTGTTTGTCTTTTTTCAATAAATAAATAAATAAATCAAATTTTTGTTGCACTTAGCAACAACATTTATTACCAGACAAAAGCATTTTCTTGATTCTGGAAAAAAAAAAATTGGTTACAATTAAATATTTGCAAAAATAACCAATGTTACAGTAGTGCACATGGTAGCAGCTGCTTTTAGTTTTTAATCCCAGTTTCAGTTAAGAGCAACAAGTTGTAATGCTGGAAACAACATTTTTCTTTTTCTCATAAGTGGCTCCATCCTCACTGAATGTTCTCTCAGGTATCTCTTTGTTTTAGTCACTCAGTAGTCCCAGTTATGAGCTGCAAGTTGTAATGAGGGGATTGTGGTAGCCTAGCGGGTAAGGTACTGGACTATGGACCAGAAGGTCCAGGGTTCAGATCCCACCTCTGACAAGCTGCTACTGTTGGGTCCTTGAGCAAAGCCCTTAACCCACAATTGCTTGGATTGTAAGATTGTATCAACTGTAAGTCGCTCTGGATAAGGGAGTCTGCTAAATGCTGTAAATGTATAATGTAATTGTAATTTTGAATATTGACCTCATGTGTACAGATATCGGTACAGTACTGTACTGAACTCAAGCGCTACCATATTTTACTTAATAATTATTACAGATTCCTTTGTTTCATTACAGCCTTGCTTTGTTGCACTCTAGTGTATTGCGTTTTTCTTTTCCGCCAGGCGGTTTTTGAGTAGAGACTGTTCTAACTTGGTTGATGTGTTTAGAGACTTTTATGTGCAGGTTATTCGTGTTTGTGTGAATGATTTCCTGCTGCTTATGTGTAACAAGCTAGAAATGCTGTTCTTAATTGTATGCGAGTATAATCCTCTGCAGGACAGAGTTGTGGGCATCTCAGAAGATGGGAGTGTTTAAATGGTGATACGTTACAGTAGGCGTCTTGAAAGGTTATTCCTGTTGGCCGAAAAAGCTGTCAGTTACACCTAAAGATATTTACCAGACATATAAGTCAGACATTGACTATGATTGGCAGATATCTGTAATTAAATGCCTGTTTTATATTTGTTCGCATAGCGTTAGAAACTTTCTGTGGTAAAAGTGTGCCAAACACTTTCTTCCTGTCGACACGCCTAGCTTTCCACACAGAAATACGCCCTTCGAGCTTTCGAAGTACTTCTTTGTTTGTGACCCCAATACCTGTATATTCTCTCTCACCTACACCTACAGGATATAAACTCGTTCTCATTGAGTCTGTTGTTCCATCTGGCTGATCTTCCGTGTTGTTCGGAATACTGTCTATCAATGCATTTTTGGCTTCTGTCAAACAAAGGCACCAGTCGTTTCAATCACTCATCAGTCAGTCATGTTTTCAGCGGTATGTCTGACACACTTCTGTATCGTTTGCACAGTTTTCTTGTGAAATTACCCTTTATGTTTACATTACAGTAGCATAAAAAGACTTTGGTAATGACTGGTCAACGTCCATTTCAATCAGCTACCTGTTTCACAGAACGTAATGCAGTCGCTAAGCGGCACTCACCTGTCTGTATTTTTCAACTGCCATCGAAGCACTTTCGATCAAAACGCAAACCTCTTCGGTTCGAGCTTAACAAAGTCCTCACTGCTGAAATGTCCCTATAGCCATCCATCCGCACCAGACCTGTGATCACCATACATGTCACGTCTAAAGCGAAGTGAGAAGCACTTAGCATTTTTACCTGCAGGGCTTTCATTATCAAACTAATAAGACAATATTAATTACGCGACTCTGCGGCGCTCTAATTACGCTGACAGGCGGCCGCGATTGTGTCGAACTTGAGAGAACGTGCGGCGCGCATCTCTAAGAGGGCAAGAAAGGCGGTAAGTGCGCCGCGCCCTTCTGTAGGATGATAACAATGGGAATTCTTCGCCTGTCACTCACAGCGCATGAACCTGTGGGCTTCCCCCTTTAAGTGCACCTGTGTGGCTTATTTTGCTGAATAGACACGTCGGAGTAGAATATAGTGATCGCCAGTGGACGTTTTGTCAACAATCCAGACCAAATTTGATCATGCACCACTAATCAGCTCGTTCTGGCTTGTTGATTGTTGCATTTCAGCGTGTTATTTTTTTCCCCGCCAATGCTCTCACCCTAGGGGTTAGATGATAGCCCTGGAGAGCCAGGTGATAATCCAGGAGTGAGATACTTGACCCTGGATTTAAGTCTTTAGAATGTAAGCAAAATGATTCATTCTGAAAAGGCCCTGGAACAAATGTTGTTCTCGAGGGGACTCCACAGAGGCAGTTCATGCATAGTGATATATTTTACCATATTGTCCACCTTTGGTACTTCCACATCTGAACAAACCTTAAGCCATAACTCTAGGCATAGATATGCCAGAACCCGGTAGCTTTACAGAACCGTCCGAATCCCCTCTCCCTTCCATAATCACAGCAGCCACCTGAGACGCCGAGGCAATAACAGCGCACAAATGAAATTTCCTGCGAGGCTTATTGATATCATTAAACACAAGCATATTGCACTTCACAATCATTTTAGTCTTCATCAGAGAGCTTGACATTTAGTGAATTAGGTGCCGTTGAGCAGCCTATATCTTTACACTGTTTCAGCACCAGTCCCCTTTGGTGGATTCAGCCGATAGATCTGTCATCTCATTTGGGCCGGCTGACCGCTGATGGCTGCTAATATCTCATTGCATTAGCTCATTTGGCCCTTAATGTGCTTTTGGTGTTTGTAATCAAATAAGAAATAGTTTATGTCCTATGGCTTCAAACAAATATGTCACTGAGTGCGTTTATGGTGCTTTTAGAACTTCTCCACCTTGCCTTACAGGGAGACTTGGAAAAAGTTAACAAAACCTGTCAATGCAAACCTAATTATTGGTCATGTCAGAGAACTTCTAAAACGTATCTATGAATCTTGTTATTCTTTTTCTTTTTTAATGGTTTAGAATGCCACACCTTGAGTTGTAACCAGGAAAGAAAACCCCCATGTCTATCTAAAGTCCTGTAGCACATCCTGGAGCTTATCTCCTTGAGCTGGCTTCATGTAGTCAGACCTGAGAACATAACACACGGCTTTGCAAAACTCATGGACAACCAAACAAAGTGGGGATTTGCCAGATAGGTTAGCCAGCGTGGGGTAACCTGCTCAAATTCCCAGCAGGTATAGTCCAACCCCTATTCGTTTCCACTCCAGCTTAGTGTCCTTTCTATCTTTTATTATGCGGTTTTTGAATGATGTACAGTACTGTGCAAAACTTGTAGTGGTAACATTGTGGTATAATGTTTGTAGGGGTGGGCAGTTTGACGATATTTTATCGTATCGTGATAAAGTTTGTTATTGTATATGCTTTTCTGATCATATCGCATATATCGTCAGTGCTTAAAGACCACTAACCACTGAGGTTTCATCTTAAACAGTGTAATTAATCCTGTTTAATTGGATGAAGTGCAGCACATTTTGAATAAAAATCACTCTACTAAGTTTGAGATAATATTTGAATAGTACTTTTTAAGAATCTGTCACTACTGATGCATTTTGTCCGCGATCACGTGTATCGTGAGAAATATCGTATATCGTGAAAATGTAATTATCGTGATCTAATATTTTTTCCATATCGGCCACTTCTAAATGATCATATATAACATCTTGTCTACAATTGGACCCAAAAATCAGACTTGGATTTGCCACTCCATAATACTCTTTTCCACTGATCTTTATTCCAGTCTTTGTGAGCTTTAGCATATCTTGTCCTTTTCACCCTATTCTCCCTCTGAAAAGTAGTTTCTTGGCGACTACCCTTCCAAAAAGATACATCCTAATCTTCAGACTGAGCAGTAGACGGGACCTCTTAGAGTCCTGCTTCACAAATGTTGAAGAAAACCAGATAGTTAAGCATTGCCGTTGACTAAAGGAAGTTATGAGTGAATTCCTTATTCAGTTTCTACTGCCTACCTGCGTTGAGCACAACTTCCTGCTACCTACGTTTAAAGCCCTACATAATTGAGCCTCTGGAATATTTTATGGATCTCCTGAATTAGTATAGCCCATTCCATTAGGATTAGGAACAGAAGCTATATAAGTGTGTTAAATCCAGATGAAGTGTACTGTAGTTTGGGAATATCTCCGGTTGGTGTCAGATGGTACAGCCGAACCCCCACCTGACACTTGGATAAGCACTGACACTTGAAAGCCTCTGATGAGGTGGAAGATTCGGAACCTGTACAGACCCTTTCACCTTTTTCACATTTTGTCATGTTGATGCCTTTTTATGTTGAGTTTTCTTCGTCATTCTGCACTCAATACCTCATAATGAGAAATTTTTGCTAATTCATTAAATAGAAAACAATTTCATTGCGCATGGATCTTTGGAACTTAGCCACAGTGACCATTGGGTTCTTGGTCACCTGTCTTACCACAAACTAAGATCCCCTGATTACTTACTTTGGTGGGGCGGCCAGCTCTAGGAAGAGTCCTGGTTGTTCCAAACTTCCTCTATTTAAGAAGAGTCCACTGTGCTCTTGGGAAGTATCAGTGCAGCAGGAATTTTTAGTAGCCTTCTCCAGATCTGTGTCTCCACACAACCCTGTATCTGAGCTCTACAGGCAGTTCTTTCCTCCTCATGGCTTGGTTTTTGCTCTGATATCCATTGTTAGCTGTGAGACCTTATAGACAGGTGTGTATCTTCAAATCATGTCCAGTCAGCTGAAGCTACCACAGGTGGAATCCACTCAAGATGTAGAAACATCTGAAAGATGATGGGAGGCCCCCAGAACCAAATTTCAAGTGTCATAGCAAAGGGTCTGAATACTTGTGTCCTGGTGAAATTTTAGTTTTTCCTTTTTAATAAATTTGCAAAAGTTTTTGAGTGCACATTGATGGGGGAAAACTTGATTGGATTTTAGCACAAGGCTGCAACATAACAAAATGTGAAAAAAATGAAAGGGTATGAAGACATTCCAAACCTGAACTTCGAGAGTGCCAGCAGACCCTCACCTGAACTTGAACTTGTGCCAGGAGCCTGACACAATTGGATGTAGGATGTCAGGAACACCTGGTCTTGATAACGCAGTAGTGCCAGGAACAGAAACCCAAACCCATGTGAGTTTCCAATCCTGATTCATGTCCCACCGTGCCAACATGAGGTCTGGCTGAGTTGCATGGCCCCATTGTCAAGTTCTGTAGAAAACTGGAAGTATACGATTGTCCAAAATGCCTTGGTATGCTCAAGCATTAAGATTTGCCTGCAATGGAACTAAGGACCTAGGCCAACCACTGAAAAACAAACCCATAGCATTATCCCTCCTCTGTCAAACTTTACAGTTGGAACAATGGCAAGGTAACGTTCCCCTGGCATTCGCCAAACCCGGACTCGTCCATCAGACTGCCAGATAGAGAAGCATGTTTTGTCACTCTACAGAACACGTTTTACATTTACATTTATGTCATTTAGCAGACACCCTTATCCAGAGCGACTATCAATTGATAGTCTTACAATCCAAGCAATTGTGGGTTAAGGCCCTTGCTCAAGGACCCAGCAGTGGCAGCCTGGCAGAGGTGGGTTTTGAACCCTGGACCTCCAGTACCTTAACCGCTAGGCCACCACAGTCCAACTGTGTTCACTGCTCCGGACCTAAAGACCTCACACAAACAACAAAGTCAATGAAGAAGTATGAAGTCACAACACCACAGCAGTTGACCACCCTGGCTTTTCATATCCCCTTAACCTTGTCCACCAGGGTGGGCCACAAAGCCCTCCAAACAATACATGATGAGCTTGGGAGGGATAATAAGTCCCTTGCTGTATGAGTAGTCGTAGTGATCCGTAGCAAAGCAGACTCGTCATTCCCAAGCTCCTTCTTTCGGCTGCTCCTCCAGATCTGTCTTGTGAACGGTTGTTTTCCCAGCTGCTGCAGTTTGGGCTTGATGGAATCAACAAGAAAGAGACCACCAAAAGATGTTGATATCCTTGAAGACTTTGGGCTCTGGCTTGAATTTACACGCTCTTTTGGCTTGTTGTGGTAGGGATAAACATGCTTTTGATCAACTTGCCACTTGTAGTTGAGACTTTTCTCACTGTGGGCTGACCCATGCCTGTTATCTGAACAGAACAGGAGCAATCCAGAGAGTCCCAATGATTCCTTACCCGTGGGGGGTCTAAGTGGGTCTAGCTTACAGTAGTTGTAGTTGTATGGAAATGTAATGGTGTCAGAGCAGTGGGTTATATGTTTCAGAGCACACTAAAATGGTACACGGCAAATGATGTGATGCGTTTACAAAGTCTCTGCAGCCACCTCCATTTACACATACCACCGCTGTATATTTGACTTAGCCCCGAGATTTGTTATTACTAAGTGCAGGTCATTTTTTAATTACTCTGGGAACACAAATAAAGCCGTCCCTCTTTTCTCTCCTGCAGATCATCACACAATATGTTTACGAGCGCCTGGAGAAAGACTGCAAGCTGAGGAAAGTGATGCTTCCGGTAAGTGTTGCCGAGGAGGCGCATGTACTTTTGAATAATGCCACTGGAGATTAAACAGGGTGTTAATGAGAAATGTACAAACGCCTCGATTGCACTAGGCGAAATTCTCCGGAATACGCAATAGGCTTGCATATCATCCGCTTTGTGCGTCTGCACCGAATAATCCTGACTTTAGGCCTGCGCTTTGTTTGCGCAACAACCCGCTCCTTAATCTTTCTCTGTTTAAATATGATTAAAGAGACTTCATTTAGTAGGCTGTTAGTCACGGCCTGATCTGGGTGCGTAAACAAAAAGGTTAGGATTGGCTGCTTTATCATTTCGAGGGTTAAGCGCTTTTTCTGCCTTTGCACTTCATAAATACGGAGTAATTGACGCGCGTTTTTAGAGAGTTGTATTACTGCGACTAAATCATGGAAGAAGTTTTTATGGGCTGTAAACAGTTTTAACCATGTGCACTATTTATCTTATCATCCCATGGCCTACTGTGTTCTTGTCATTCGATTGGCTCTGTCACCTCTGACAAACTGCATTTGGCTGCAGGTGTAAGTCTTGTCGTTGTTATGCTAAGAGAGATACTTAAAGGCCTAAACTATGTGGACACCCGAACATTGCATCCATATGTTATTCTCGTTGCAACGCCTAGGTGTTAATATAGATTGGTATCGTGATGGTGTCCACAGTTCTGGGAAGGCTTTCCACTAGTGATTCACCGATATAAAAGATGAGTGCGATGAGTTTGAAATCAGAAACAAATTATTTGTTTGTTTCTTTCTTTTATTATGCAGTTTTTTTAATGATGTATAGTACTGTGCAAAAGTTTTAGGCCAGCATTAGATTGCTGGTCTAAAACAGTGGCAGCTTGGCACAGGTGGGATTTGAACCCTGGACCTTGTGGTCCGTATTCCAGTACCTTACCCACTAGGCTACCACAGTCCCCATACCATTGCTAAAACAATGTTAGATCTAATCTAATGATGGCCTAAGAATTTTGCACAGTACTGTAGATCAGTATCATGATAGTGTCCACAATTAAGAAAAGGCTTTCCGCTAGAGATGCACTAAACTAAAAAGACACGAGTCGAAAGCTGAAACCAAAAGGTTGGTTTGTTTTTGCAGTTTTTGAATGATGTATAATTTTAAAAAATGTTATTGATGCTTCTGATGAACAGATATTATGGATTTTCTGCTGTAGATCCACTGTTTTGAATTGGTTACGCACATTTTTGGTCATGTATTGTAACACGGTTAGGACATGCAGTAAATAACAGAGCCCGAATGGTCCTCGTGAAGCCCTCGTAGCTGTCAGTAAGGATCCACAATCCTGAAGCGTGCAGTAAAAAAGACAGGAGGATCCATGGCAGCGCAATAAAGTGATCAAGGACAGACAGCTGTTGTTCTTCAGGAGCCGTCTGTCTCTGAATATTGCCATTCATAATGAATGATTGCAGGGCTATGACTCATTTTGTGTCTGCTGCCCTGTCCCACTTTAATGAAAAGAGAATAAATATGGTTGTTGACACACATGAAGAGATTGAAGGGTCTCGGTAATAGGAACACAGTTCATAATAGAATAGGCTTAGTAAGGTAATATAATGATTAATAATTTCTCTTCCTAAGAAGTTTGCGTGTTCGTGAGTGTGTGACAATGTAATTGTGGAAAATATTTTCACTAAAGCCAGGCATACAATGCGCAAGTCTGAAAATCACTGCATGTTTGAAACTGGTATTGTGAGTTGTCACCAAACAACAAGGTGTCCGAAATTGCGCATTGTGTGCCTGACTTCCTGAGTCCTCGATTTACAGTGGGGTTGTGTCCTGATAAACCAATCAGACGGTAAATGTATCGTAAACCTTGTAGTTTAATACATACTGTATGTAGTACTGTGCAAAACTTTCAGGCCACCAATGGATTTGTTGTTTTAGCAATGGTATAATGACCATATACAGTGTGGCAATAAAGTATTTAGTCAAAGTTTTCCTACCTAGAAAGATGAAAGTTTTCATCATAGGTACACTTCAACTATGAGAGACAAAATGAGAAAAAAATCCAGGAATCACATTGTAGGATTTTTAAAGAATTTAATTGTAAATCATGGTGGAAAATAAGTATTTGGTCAATAACAAAAGTTCACCTCAATACTGTGTAACATAACCTTTGTTGGCAATGACAGAGGTCAAACGTTTCCTGTAAGTCATCACCAGGTTTGCACACACTGTAGCTGGTATTTTGACCCATTCCTCCATGCAGATCTCCTCTAGAGCAGCGATGTTTTGGGGCTGTCGCTGGACAACACGGACTTTCAACTCCCTCTGCAAATTTTCTATGGGTTTGAGGTCTGGAGACTCTCTAGCCAACTCCAGGATGTTTTTTACGGAGCCATTCCTTCGTTGCCTGAGCGGTGTGTTTGGGATCATTGTCATGCGGGAATACTCAGCCATGTTCCATCTTCAATGCTCTCACTGATGGAAGGAGGTTTTGGTTTAAAATCCCACGATACATGGCCCCGTTCATTCTTCCCTTAACACGGATCAGTCGTCCTGTCCCCTTTGCAGAAAAACAGCCCCAAAGCATGATGTTTCCACCCCCATGCTTCACAGTAGGTATGGTGTTCTTGGGATGCAACTCAGCGTTCTTCTTCCTCCAAACACGAGTTGAGTTTTTATCAAAAAGCTCTATTTTGGTTTCATCTGACCACATGATATTCTCCCAATCCTCTTCTGGATCATCCATATGCTCTCTGGCAAACTTCAGACGGGCCTGGACATGTACTGGCTTAAGCAGGGGGACATGCCTGGCACTGCAGGATCTGAGTCCCTCTCGGCATAGTGCCCCCGTTACTTTATGGTAGACTTGGTTTACTTTGGTCCCAGCTCTCTGACAGGTCATTCAGCAGGTCCCTCCGTGTAGTTTCTGGGATTAACTTTGCTCACCGTTCTCATGATTCATTTTGACCCCACAGGATGAGATCTTGCGTGGAGCCCCCAGATTGAGGGAGATTGTCCAGTGGTCTTGTATGTCTTACAGTTGGCTCCCACAGTTTGATTTATATTCACACCAACCTGCTTGCCTATTGTAGATTTCACTCTTCCCAGCCTGGTGCAGGTCTACAATTTTCTTCCTGGTGTCCTTCCGCAGCTCTTTGGTCTTGGCCATGGTTGAGTTTGGAGTCTGACTGTTTGAGGCTGTGGACAGGTGGTCTTTTATATACAGATAACGAGGTCAACCGGTGCCATTTAATACAGGTAATGAGTGGAGGACAGAATAGCTTCTTAAAGAAGAAGTTACAGGTCTGTTAGAGCCAGAAATCTTGCATGTTTGTGGGTGACCAAATACTTATTTTCCACCATAATTTACAATTAAATTCTTTAAAAATTCTACATTGTGATTTCCTGGATTTTTTTTCTCATGTAGTTCAAGGTGTTGACTTGGCTTCCAAATTCCCCAAATTTCGATCCTTAGCATCTGTGGGATATTCTGGACAAACAAGTCTGAACCACAGAATCCCCACCTCACATCTTAGATGACTTAAAAGCATCTACTGCTATCGCCTTTGTGCCAGATATCCCTGGAGAATTTCAGAGGTCTTGTGGCATCCATGCCTCGATGGGCCCAAACCTGCACGAGGGGGATCTACACAATATTAGGCAAGTGTTTTTAATGTTCTGGCTGATGGGTGTATTTACAGCACTGTATCTCTCATCCTAACATCACAGGTAGATGCCATGGACGATGAACCCAAGAGTTTCTTCTACATGAGCGAGGATGCCCTGACCAACCCAGACAAGCTGCTCGTCTTGATCCAGGGCAGCGGCGTGGTGCGAGCAGGCCAGTGGGCCCGGCGCCTCATCATCAACGAGGACCTGAACAGCGGAACGCAAATCCCTTTCATCACCAGAGCCATGGAGGTAAAGCCAAGTGGCTTAAGAGCTTCACGTGCATTGATTTATGGCTTGCGTCGGAATTATGGTCTTTTCATAAATCCTTCTTCGTTTGGGGGGGGGGGTCATAGAGGTTGCCCTTTGAGATGATGTAAGAGCTTTTGTGGATGCTTTCAGTGAACCTATTTAGTCATTTAACTGTTCGAGCCGGTCTTAAAAGTGTATTGTTTAGCATGCCATCTAGAGATTAAAGCTACGGTCAGCGAATTTGAATTTCTGGTTTTCCTGTTGTAACCCTGGTTATCTTGGTGAGGATCACAGGGTGGTCCGGAACCTATTCTGGAATCACGCCGTGGATGGGACACCAGGCCATTACAGGGCCTGGCTGGGCAGCTTTTTGTCTTCCACTCTGATGTGCGACCAGGCTGGAAGGCACCACTGGGACTCAAACCTGAGTCTCTGCTTTGGTGAGCCGGCACATTGCTGCTGTGCCACCCAAGCGTCTACTTCTTGTTTTATTTATGTGAATTCTTGGTGTCGGTAGTGAAGTTTTTACTTGGTAGCAGAGTCAGGGATCTCTAGTTCCCTTGATTCTGTAAATAGAAAAGAAAAAAGCAAAAACAAATTATGTGGAGTAGCACCAACCAGCCTGTCAGGACAAAGTCGTGTTATTCAGCCTGTTCATGTAGAAATCTCCCTCGTTTGCACTGGCTTTAGGAGATTGAGCTTTGCTGTGCTCTGTTGCCACTATTGGAGTTTTCAGCAAGACCCTTAAACCTGATATTACTTTGTAATGAGTTGGCAAAGAAACGAATTACATCATACTGTATACTGGTGCATTGTTTAATGAAAGTAATGACTGTTTCTGTGTTATGTAACAAGGCTCTTTGGTTGTCAGTATTTATTTCGATAAATATCTATCCATTGAGGCACCAAAATAAAAGTTCTTGGCTGCAACTAAATGCAATTTTGAATACACTGAGTCCAAAACTAAAACTGAAAGCTTATTTCATTCTTGTTTGCATTTTTGAACGGCACTTAATAAACTCAATATTACATTTGTATTTTTAGTGTTTTTCAAGCTGATGCCCTTATCCAAAAGTGACTTAACATTAATAGTTTTACAATCCAATCAATTGTAGGTTTAAGGGTCTTGCTCAAGGACACAACAGTAGTGGTAGCTTGGTAGGGGCGGGATATGAGCCCTGGACTTTCTGATCCATAGGCTAGTACCTTAACCACTAGGCCACCGCACCGTCCCAAAGTCCCGAAAATGTTACTGTCCCATTCCCTTGAATAATTATTGATACCATACATGGACAGTAATTGCTGAGTGTGTTTACATGCGCTTAATAATCCGATCATATATTATGATTTCCGCAGTAATTCGAAATATTCAAGCGTTTGTAAACAGCATACTCTGAGTTGTTAGGAACTGGATGAAATCTAGACCTAGATATCATAATTCAAAATCCGATAAAAGAGAGCTGGATTTAATACTCAGTAAATCTATTTCTTTCTCTCAGCGCAAGTACACCCGTTACAACTGATTAACAATCGTCTTTTCTCAATCTGCGCATGCACTCAACATAGCCCGGAAGTGGCTAGCAGAAACGAACATGTTGCCATGTCTGCTTAATATAATGGTGTACTCAGACTAGGAAAATTCGAACCGCGCTTGGTTTTGTTTGGCTAGTGTTGAGTGGTTCCGGCGCCACTTGAAATAGGTGGGCCTAGAGCGAGATTCGCTGGACTCGCCCACAAAGTTAGGTCATATTCTGCATAATATGACCTAAAGCATCATCAGATGTTCACCACAAGTCCTAAAAGTAGATAAGAGAACCCGGTTACACGAATGAGACAAAACATTTTATACTTGGTCATTTATTTTCTGAGGAAAAATGATCCAATATTACATATTAGTGAGTGGCAAAAGTATAAAAGCTTTATAATAAATGTATTGATGAATGTGACCATTGATTTTCGGCTTATTATGCTGTACAAGCGGACTTCATGCTTGTACTTACTGTGTGACTCTTGCTTCTTTTTTTTTGCACCCTATGAGACTTTGCTTCTTCGCATCTGGTTTCCATAGACCTGGTTAGTTGTTTCTTCTCTTCTGTCACGGGATCTGGCAACCCTGGAATTAATTGCTGATTCTTGTCGGTAATTCGAATCAACGAGTTGACATGCACTTGGGTAATCAGATAATGAGAAACCTCCGAGTTGGCATGACTGGGGGTAAGAATCGAATTTGTAGTTTGCAATCAGGCCATAATCTCACAACACTTTCATATTAAATAATCATATTCCTCAATTTACTCAAGCATTTACTGCGGTTGAGTCTTCACAAGGTGTTCAATGAGTGGCCGTTTCGCAGGTGGCAGCGTGTTATTCTGTGGTTGCCAGATTACGAAAGTTAAAAAACCAACCAGGTATGTAAAAAATCTTAAGGGTTTCTAACAGTAAGCAAACAACCCTGGTACACTCTCGTCGTACGTTTGTGTGAATCCACAGACCGAGAAAATGATAGAAATCATACTACATTTACATTTACAGGCATTTAGCAGATGCCCTTACCCAGAGCGACTTACATTGATACAGTCTTACAATCCAAGCAATTGGTGGGTTAAGGGCTTTTGCTCAGGACCCAACAGTGGCAGCTTGGCAGAGGCGGGATTTGAACCCTGGACCTTTTGGTCCATAGTCCAGTACCTTAACCGCTAGGCTAACCACAGTCCCTGGTATGGTATGGTGGGTGAGCTAAAATCCAGCTCTCTTCATTTGGATTTCTCTAATCCAGATGTCTAGATCGGAGTATGCTGTATACATGACCGCTTGAATAATCGGATAACTGCAGAAGTTCCGGGACTGGTGGTAGCCTATTGGTTAAAGTACTGGACGATGGACGAGAAGGTCCAGGGTTTCAAATCCCCACCTCTGCCAAGTTTCCACAGTTGGGTCCTTGAGCAAGGCCCTTTAACCCACAATTGCTTGGATTGTAAGACTGTACCAATTGTAAGGTCGCTCTGGTATAGGGCGTCTGCTAAATGGGTATATTGTAAATGTAACTGCAGAAGTCCGACTATGAATCGGATTATTATGTGCATGTTCATTTTTTTTGGTACCAAAATCTGCACTCTCTCTGCATCTTCTTCGACAGTAATTAACAAGAGTCCTAGGATGAAGTGGAAGGAGGCATTTGACAATGTTTTTTTGTGATCTATTGTTGGACTTTTTTGTGGGAATTCCCCTTTTCTCCTGGCCCTTGCTTCCCGTAGCTGTTTTGTCCTCTGCTCCCGCACTCGCAAGTGTTTCAATGTCCTGGTACCAATCCAAACACTGTTGCAGCTGCTTTAAAAAACAAGTTCGCTTCTCCAAATTTGCTGACTAAGCATTTAAGTGGTTAGGATATGAAATTGTCCTTCGTTATGCAGCTCTGGTAAGAGGACATCGGTTGTTGTGATAAAGTGTTCATCGAGACGTATCGTGCTGTGTTATAGTTTTTTGCATCACTGGTTATGGTGTTTTAATTGTCACAGTATTTTTGAAACTGACTAAAACTAGTTTTGTGATATGGCATATCCTTGTAATCCTGGCTGATATCTCTCTTGTCTCTCTCTCTCTTCTCTCTCTCTCTCTCTCTCTCTCTCTCTCTCTCTCTCAGCCTCTCAGCTTGCCTTCCGTACAGTAGAGATTTATTTACCCAACAAAAACAGGCCGTTTGTAGTTATGTGTGTACTGTAAACTGTAATTTAGATTCTCATTTCTTTTCTCTGTCGGAAAGTGTCTCCCCCAGCTGTACGCCAGGCTAGTCGTTTGTCACGTCGCCCACTGCTACCTAGATAATTTCATCGGCCTCTGCGTTCAAATTGACTTAGGGGAGATCTCCTTCTCTCTTCCATCTAAATGTCATAAAACACGCGTGCATCCGTGTCTGACGGCAGAGTCGGTCCACTCAAGACAGGGAATGCAGGATAAAGATGATAAGTAAGTGTGTGTGTGTGTGTGTGTGTATGTGTGTGTGTGTATGTGTGTGTGTGGAAGCATTTTGAGCCTATATACAGTACTGTGCGAAAGTCTTAGGACACCATTAGATTAGACATACCATTTTTTTAGCAATGGTGTAATGACCATATGTAATTTTTTCTCAGTCTCTTTATTAGATAACAGTCAGAAAATAGAGGAAATGTGTATGCAAATAAAAAAAAACTGAAAAAATGGGCTACAGTGGCCTATTAGTGGCTAAGTATTTAGTGTGACGCCACTTACTCTGGCAGCTTCATCTGGATTTGACCCTTGTACAGTCTGAAGAAGCTTGACCAGGAATGGTCTTTTTGGAAGGGTAGCAGGAAAGAAACCATTTTTTCAAAAAGGGAACAGGATGAAAAGGCCAAGATAAAGCTCACAAAGATTCGAGTGAAGATCAGTGGAAGAGAGATAAATTCTTAACCCGGTTCTCATGTTTAAGATACAGTGGTGCATGAATGTTTGTGAACCCTTTAGGGATTTCTATATTTCTGCATAAATATGATCTAAAACATCATCAGATTTTCACACAAGTCCTAAAAGTAGATAAAGAGAACCCAGTTAAACAAATGAGACAAAAACTTTAATACTTGGTCATTTATTTTTGAGGAAAATGATCCAAATATTAACATATTAGTGGAGTGGCAAAAGTATGTGAACCCATTTGCTTTTTCAGTATCTGGTGTGACCCCCCCCTGTGCAGCAAATAACTGCAGCTAAACTGTTCCTGTAAAAATGTTGATCAGTCCATGCACACCGGCTTGGAGTAATTTTAGCCCATTCCTCCGTACAGAACAGCTTCAGCTCTGGGATGTTGGTGGGTTTCCTCACCTTAACTGCTCGCTTCAGGTCCTTCCACAACATTTCCATTGGATTAAGGTCAGGACATTAACCATTCTTTGGTAGAATGACTTGTGTGCTTAGGGTCGTTGTCTTGCTGCATGACCCACCTTCTCTTGAGATTCAGTTCATGGACAGATGTCCTGACATTTTCCTTTAGAATTCTCTGATATCATTCAGAATTCATTGTTCCATCAATGATGACAAGCCGTCCTGGCCCAGATGCAACAAAACAGTCCCAAACCATGATACTACTACCACCATGTTTCACAGATGGGATAAGGTTCTTATGCTGGAATGCAGCGTTTTTCTTTCTCCAACATAATGCTTTTCTTTTAAACCAAAAAGTTCTATTTTGGTCACATCCATCCACAAAACATTCTTCCAATAGCCTTCTGGCTTGTCCACGTGATCTTTAGCAAACTGCAGACGAGCAGCAATGTTCTTTTTGGAGAGCAGTGGCTTTCTCCTTGCAACCCTGCTATGCACACCATTGTTGTTCAGTGTTCTTCTGATGGTGGACTCATGAACATTAACATTAGCCAATGTGAGAGAGGCCTTCAGTTGCTTAGAAGTTACCCTGTGGACCTTTGTGACCTCGCCAACTATCACATGCCTTGCTCTTGGAGTGATCTTTATTGGTTGACCACTCCTGGAGAGGGTAACAATGGTCTTGAATTTCTTCCATTTGTACACAATCTGTATGACTGTGGATTGGAGTCCAAACTCTTTAGAGATGGTTTTGTAATCTTTTCCAGCCAGATGAGCATCAACAAGTCTTTTTGTGAGGTCCTCAGAAATCTCCTTTGTGTGTTTTGAAGAGCAGACTTTGATAGATCCCTGTTCTTTAAATAAAACAGGGTGTCCACTCGAATCTGATTGTCATCCCATTGTCATCAAAATATCGATTTTCTTGAAAGAAGAAAAAACATTTTAAATGGGGTGTAAACTACAATATCCACTTCTGTAGATGTCGCAGTACAGTGTTTTGACTCAGTTTGTCCACTGAATTATCAATGTGATGTGATGTGCCAAGACGACTCAGATGGTACAACGTAACTTGTTTCAGCTGTTTTTATATTTTCAGTGAACTACGTGGAATATCGCAATGTATCGTGATTTAATCGTATCGTAAAATCCTTTCCGATACCCACCCCTATCTACGAATGGGGAGCACTGCAGAACAAGTTTGAGAGCCACTGGCTTAACCCAATTTCAGTCCTTTAAGCCATGTTCTCCAGTTGTTTGCTTTGCTTGGTGCAGGCCAGTGATTTGATCTTTGATCTTATATATATATACATATATAATATGTGTGTGTGTGTATGTATGTGATAATATACATTTGAGGAATTACACTTATAGCTAAATGTGCTAAACCACAGATCTCATATAGAAGGGCTTAAATTTTTCCTCATGTTAGTTCTCATATTAGCTTCTGTGTACATTTTATCTGTTCCTGTTTGTTACGAAGCTCCTCCAAAGAGAAGCCTTAAGGAAAGATTAACATTTTGATAAAACTGCGTTGGTGATGTGATTCGTAACTGGGTAGACTGTCTCATTAACCAGTCTCAGGGTTCCATTGTTGGTTAGAAAACTCTACTACATAGGAAGTAGGCAGCAAGTGCACTCACTAGGTAATGAGACAGACCCGATAAATACTCCATAAAGCACTGGCGCACTCAGGTCAAAATCTCGTCTCGCTCAAATGATTCTTAATAATATTCCTTTTGCATGTCTTTAAAAAGAAGGCGCACACTGTAGAACCCTGGAAACTGGTTTACCATCATAGAACATATGTAGTCAAGTTCATAACACAAATTAGCTTGAACACACTAAGCTAATCTGTTGTGAATTGGTTTTCTTAATTTAACTCCAAACTCCGGCTGCGCGACGTGACGGCTGTAGCCAAGCAGACCGCCTGGGACGGAAGTGACAGGAGAATTTTAGAAGACTTTTGGAAAGCCAAGTTGGGGCCAAGTTTCACTTTGGCCAGGCTGAGGAGAATAAGAGGCTTTTATCCTTCTCCGGTCTCGGGTTGAATCTCCTCTTCTGGCCCAAAGATCAAGTGGAACCTGTCCAGACCATCTCTTGTTTCATCATGTTCTCTTTTCCTTCTGTCTCCCTCACTTCGTCATCTCCTCTTTCTCTTAGGATGGCTTTGTCGTTCGGCTCATTAGTTCAAATTGAACTGCGATGGGGTTTAAATATCGCCTTTTTTTACCCTCTGTGAACAGAGTTTTAAAGAGCGAACCCAAGCCATTGTCAATGTGAATAATGAAGATGCTGTCTTTTCTAAAGGTGACTGAAGATGGCTCTCGCTCAGAAAGCAGTCTGACTTGGTGGTCGTCTAACCTTTAATCATTTCTGAGTTTGGAAATAATAGTGGCTTGTAGGCACTTCCACACTTGCTGAAATGCATAGAATAGAGTACACCAATGTTTCAGTGAATCTGTTTAGTAGAGGTAGATTTTCTCACCAACTTTTATTGGCCTTCCATTCCACACCTGCAAGTATAAAATAACATTGAGACACCATTGAGCAATGCTGACTGACCCTAGCTTGTAGGTTTTGCGATTGTGTCATGCTATTGGCATCAGTCAGACTTTGTAGGTGCCAGATTGAGATGTTGACCTAGAGGCCAGTGGTGAAGCAATTCTGATTGGCTGTATAAAAAGCTAAAGCAAAAGCTTTTTAAAATTCTTTTTATTATTCTTTCTTTCTTTCTTAACAGCATACATTAACCCTAAGATGCTGGACTTAATGGACACCCTGCATTGTATTTTTTTTGTACTCTGGGTTTCTTGGCCAGGTTGATGATTCATTGGCTGCCAGAGGCTTACGTTAGAAGAAAGAATGAAATCGGATGCACCCTGAAGCCTCCTAGTCCCTTGCTTCCTTGGAGCGCATTTAGAGAATTGATACGTCCTTAAAAATGGTCGACCTTGATCGATTCTCGGAATGACGGTCTGAAGGACACAGGAGCGAGGAATCAAGGAGCCATTAATTAGATTATTGGGATGCATCTCTACTCTTTTGTACAATAGTACGTGATTTAGTTGGTTGACTTTGTTTCATGTTGCACACAGGTTACTTCTACCTGCTGGGCATTGGCTTTTACGCTGGCGTACGAATAATACAACCTCAAATCAGAAGAAGTTGGGACAGTATGGAAAATGCAGTTTTTTCATTGCACATTATATAAATTGAAGATGTTTCCTGCTTTGTCTGGTCAGTTTCATTTCATTTCTTAATAAACGTCCATTCCTGCATTTCAGGCCTGCAACACGTTCCAAAAAAGTTGGGACGGGGGCAATTTAGGGCTAGTATTGAGATAAAAAAACCTATATAATGATATGATTTTAAGGATATTTCAGTCCTAAGCTTGTTTTGCATTGTCTTGTTGAAAAATGCATGGATGTCCTTGTGAAAGATGTCAACTGATTTGAGGTCGTATGTAAAAAGCCTGCATGTTTGAGTTCAACTTTTCACAGGTAATGTGAGGGGACATATGGTGATCAAGATGCCCTTTTTCAGTTCTCCATTTTATCAGTTCCACCTTCTATATAGAAGCACTTTATAGCTAAACAGTTACAGACTGTGGTCCATCTGTTTCTCTCCATACTTTGAGAACAGAGTCCCATCTACTCTGTTCTCTAATGGTCAGGACCCCACAGATCAGGTGCTATTTGGGTGGTGGATCATTCTCAGCACTCATAATAATTAGGATATAATAAAGACTTTGGTTGTTAAAGCGAAATGGCGATGATCAGATGCACGTTAAACAGCGCTTACCTGTATTGTGATTTCATAATAACTATATTTAGTAACATAAGAGTTGTGGTGGTCACTGGTTGAAACACACTGGTTGAAGAATTCAGCTTCCCCCGGGCGCACATTAATCACCGAAAAATTTTGTGTACATCTCATTA
The DNA here is from genome assembly GCA_025084515.1 of Ancistrus triradiatus. NCBI lineage: Eukaryota > Metazoa > Chordata > Actinopteri > Siluriformes > Loricariidae > Ancistrus > Ancistrus triradiatus. The sequence continues at coordinate 137,704 of JAJAGP010000313.1, forward strand.
TGTTTTAGCCATATCTCTCACCCCCATCCCTATGCCTCTTGCTGTTTTATCTCTTTTTCTGCTTCCCGTGTGCCTCTTCGACCCCCTGCATGTTTGTTTTTGACCACCCCATCAGCAAACTGAACCACCCTGCCGTGAATCCACCTTCACAACCCTTCACACGTTCTGCAACCCTGTCCACGTCCTCGCATGCTGGACCGATAGCCTCTGCCTGCAGAAACAAGTGAGATATATTAACAAATGCGTTTCGTTAAGAATAAAGGGTTTAATAAAAAAACAAGATCATATTCGCGTCTCCCCCGCCCTGTTCTTGTTAGTCAGTTAGAAGGCATTCTGAAAGGGATGAGGGGGTGCAGTGTTTTCAAAAGTGTGTCAAAAGCCTAGGGGTTTGTATCTGCCCAGAATTTCAATGGGAGGCTGAAAGGGGGCCGGGAAGCGGCTGAACTCAAACACAGGAATCTTGTTTAATTTCTGTCATGTTGCTCTTTTTTTTGCCACATTGATGTCTTCTTCAAAATCGGCCTCTGCTTCTCACATCCACATACCAGCTCGGTCCTCTCGGTCATAGGCGTTCCTCTTTTCCATTCTCCTCCACCTTTCTTCTGTCTTCCTCTGGGGAATGTGGAGGAATTTCTCATCCCTATTTATGATCGGTGGTGGCATGGTTGGATCACATACACCCGGGAATAGCTTGGCCCTCTTTAGATCACATATGCTTCTTTTAGGATCTTGCGTAATACACAGTATGGGAAGTAGGGTGCTGCACACACATGGGTGAGGGAGGGCAGGGCTCTTGTACTGTCACAGTGTGAGCAGGCGTTCTGGAAAATGTACTGTTTACATATTGGAAGGGTCTATAAAGGCTCTGGATGTAAAGCTAGAGAAAATGTGTATTGGCTGACCTACTGACTTGCTGACTGAGTGATAGACAGACTAAATTACAGACGTATTGACTGACTGACTTGCCCAATCTTGATGCATGCACATGAGCCCTTTGGGTCAAATATGTTTGAAATTGTTAGAACAGTTTTGATTTGACATCATAGTAACTGCAGATGCACTGATGAGGTACGATACTGTGATTATGTAATCGTACTTGCACTTTACCCAGCCAATTTTAGACTCTATAAAGACATATAGTGTCTTTTAAAGGCAAAATACAGTATAAGGACACATGTATTGGGACACCTACACATTAATCTACAGGAGATTTTATGACATCCCATTCTAAATCAATATGGGTTACAATAAAGTTGTCGCTATTACAGCTTCCGCTATTCTGGGAAGGCTTTCTACAGCATTTTGGACTGTGTCTATGGGAATTTTTGCCCGTTCATCCAGAACATTTCTAATGTTGGACGAGAGGATCTGGCTCACAGTCTTCGCTCAAGTTCATCCCAAAAGTGTATGGTGTATGGTGTTCCACACCAGACTGCCCCAACCATGTCTTTATGGTCCTTGCTTTGTGCACTGGGGGTCAAGCTGGAACGGAAAAGAGCTTCCCCCAAAATGAAAGTTGGAAGCGTATAATTGTCCAAAATGTCTTGGTATTCTGAAGCATTAAGATTTCCCTTCACTGGAACTAAGGGGTCTAGACCAACCCCTGAAAAACAGCCCCACTGCATTATCTCTCCTTCACCAAACATTACAGTGGGCACAATGCAGTCAGGAAGGTAGTGTTCTCCTGACTTCTGCCAAACCCAGACTGAAAATTGTCCACCTACCAAAAATGTCCAGCCACCAGCATCCTGTAGACAGTGACCTATCAGCACTATACAAGGATTTGAGGATCCTATGACAAACTGTGCAACAACAGATGAGCTACTGTCTCTGACTTTACATCTACAAGGTGGAGCAATAGAGCGAAAGCAGGGTTTAAAAACTCCAGCAGCACTGCTGTGTTTGCAGCACTCATACCAGTGCAACACGCACTAACACATCACCACCACATGTCACTCCAGTGCTGAGAATGATCCACCACCCAAACAGTGCTTGATCTGTGGTGGTCCTGACCATTCGAGAGCAGAGTAAAGGGGACGAAAAGCATGTAGAGAAACTAATGGACTACAGTCTACAGTCTAAAGTGTAGAACTACAAAGTTCATCTATATGGTAAGTGGAACTCATAAAATGGCCAATGAGAGTAGAAACGAAGAGGTGTACCTAATAAAGTAATCAGTAATATATATTTCACTGTGAACCTGGTTGCATTTTGTGATGGACATATAATAAAGGAACGGGCCACCGATATTCATTCCGTTTAAACCTTTAGCCTGGGAGCTTGTCATTAATGCATGAGAGTCAATAAAATCAATATCGCCAAGCTAACCACAGTGATTGACAATGTTTTATTAACTTTAGTCACAATAAAAAATGGAGTACCTGTCAGCTCTGGTCGTGACCAGTATTTGCAGAAAGTTTCAGTGTGCTGGGGAGTTAGCGTGGGGACACCGCGAGGCCCCAGAGCGTTTTATTGATTTCAGCCCGGCTATCTCACACTTTGTCAGAGTCAGTGTGAGATGAAATAAAAGCATATCCATTAGCTCGGTGTCCTCTTTAGGACATGCAAATGAGTTTTTTCGCCAACGACAGCTAAATGGAACTAACTGCGCTGCCTTCCAAGCCATCAGACCTGACAAACTGCTCCCTCTATCCAGCACGAAGTTCCTGGATCGTTGTGGATGAATTGCATTGGGAGAAATAAAACAAGTTTTGATCCTAATTGTGAAACATGTGTGCGAATGAGACCGAGATGATGATTTGCTACAAACCGAAAGTGCCAGTAGGTAGCCAGCAAGGGGTGTGTGTGGAACAGTGTGTGTCAGTCTGACGAGATGGACTTGTTTAGATTCTTTCACATGGTGCCTGAGGCAGAGTGTGAGGTAGTCCTCGTTGGATCTCTCCCTGAGACCGCTCGCTGAGCCAAACCGTGTGTGTGTGTGAGTGAGTGTATGAGTGCTTTACCTCTCTCCAAGAACAGTTGAGAGGGAGCTAAGGTAGAAAAAAGTAGCACAGAAACTCTTTCGTCTCTTCCATATAGTGGGGGCCAATAGTCCACTAGTGGACTGTTAAGTAAAACATTTTACTCAAGGTTTTAAGATTGAATCATTTTTATAATCTGCATACATCACACACACACAAAGGACTGCCTGAACTTTTGGTGATATGAAACTGAACCAACCTTGAACCACTACCGAAACGTCACTTCTCTCATACCTCACTGTAATGCTGAACCACCCTGGTTAGTATCCCATTTCGGGTGAGGTGAGCTGAGGTTTCAGTTATGGTAAAGTCCACTTTCTCAGCACCATTAAGTCCACTTGTATACAGTAGTTACTTGGCATCATAATACCAAAATGTCCTGTTTACTGGGGCCATTAAGTTCATGTGTGCATGTGTATTTCATGTGTATTTCCACCTCACCAGAAGCTCCCGAGTTCAGGTCTCAACTTAATTGACTTCTTAATGCTGTGGAGGCCAAAAGTCTGAGACTGTTAGTGAAAATGCATGTTTGGGTCTTGGCGGAGAAAGATTCATACTACAGCAGGATAGTGACCCAAAACACACCTCATAGCTTTGCAACTTCTTGAAGACCAAAGGAAATCAACGAGTGCTGAATATTGTGGACTTTCCTCCGCAGTCACATGATGAGAGCTCTTGAAACCAGAGAAACCAAGCATTCAGTGATATAGTATAGAGGAACCAAACATTCAGGCTGGTATAGTCAAAGTTGTATAGTCCATGCCAGCTGGAGTGAACACTGTTGTTACAGCGATGGAGGGGCATAGCAATTACTAAAAGTCTGAAACGTCCCTGAAGATGTTTAAAAACTTTTCAGTCAATTTGTATGCTGATTATACAACCCCAAATCAGAAAACGTTGTTACAGTATGAAAAATAAGTTGCAAAAGGCAGTGCTTCTTACATTTTACTTTTATATCGTTGCAGACAGTTTGAACCCAGTATGAAAAAGATATTTCCAACTACATTTCATGCATTCCTGCACTACAGGCCTGCAACACATTCCAAAAAAAGTTGGGACAGGGCCAATTTAGGACTAGTAATGAGATAAAAATAAATAAATAAATAATAGAAAGCAGTTATGGGCAGAGGATCTTCAGTTTGTCCACAAATACGAAAATTATTGAAATGTTTAAAAACAGTGTTCCTCAAAGAAAGATTGGAAGGTATTTGCGTATTTCTTCCTCTACTATGCATAATATCATTGAACGATTTAAGTATGTAAAGGGTACTGGACTAGCCTGCCTGCAGTTTAGCCCTGTCTCTAGTGTGGAGAATTTTTGAAACGAAAAAATGCAATGACGACCCCAGGAAGAAAGTGTCACTAGGTATTCTCTGTGCTAAAACATCTTTTAAGTGTCATGAGAAGGAACGGCAACATTACAAAGTGATAAAAGCTTTTCTGTCCCAACTTTTTTTGGAGTCAGTTGCAGACCTGAAACTTTGGAATGGATGTTTATTAACAAATGAAATGAAGCTGACCAGACAAAACATCAAATATCTTGGGTTCATACTGTCTGCAATGAAATAAAATCAAAAGAAAACTTTTTCTGATTTGTGGTTGTATGATTTCTAATGAAAAATGTATTCTGTTTGTTGACCAGTCTCTACCTGTTGGTGGTAGGAAACTAATGAGACACACCGTTGAGAACAGAAGTATACTATTCCAGACTAACATACTATTTCAGACACCTCGGAGCAGTTTGGTCTGTCCAATTCACCTACTGGCATGTTTTTTCTCATAAACCCCTGGGAGGAATCCTGCTTATTGCCTTTTGTTCCTCCACCAGTCTGCTCCAATTGCACGAGTTTTTTATTGGCCAGAAATATTGATCAGATGCCTATGAAATGTCCAAAGCATGCAGATCTTTGACCTGTGCTCCTTAAACCTGGGATCACTACCGCCAACGGTCCTCCCACCTGCACCTCTCGGGCTAATTTTGAGAGGGCTTGATCGACAAGACTTTGCACTAATGGGGGTCATCTTAGGCTCTGGCTTGCAGTCCTCTGACATAAAAAAAGCAAAATATAGCCATATCAGTTTTTTCCCCTCGTTCAGTGTTTGTTGGAGATGAACGTAAAGTCAGTTCTTAAGGTTTTCTGGCTCACGCTCAGCTGGCCAGAGACCTGTGTCCGCCAGGCTAGCCGGTGATAATGCAGATGGACCACATGGCCCTGGTTCAAATGCTTTTGAATGGTCTCTCCATCTCTGTCTCTTTATGAACGCTGATTCTCTGAGGACAGGCTGAGTGAGAACATAGTAGCAGCTGTTCCAGCGGTATTAAAGAAAGCCTTAAAGTAACCGGACCTCATTCAGGAGGCTTCCGTGATAGATCGGGTTTTCGCATTTCCGTATATAACAACAAGCACGCCGGCTGTGCTGGTAGCTATTATCTGGGTGTAAATAGGTGGCGATGTCGTCCTTGGAAAGGTTAAATGGAGCTGTTCTGGCGACCCACTTCCAGGCCGACGTGCACCCTTCAGCGGCAGCTTGTGTCGGGAAATTTTCAGACCTATTCCTGCCACCTGTGAATGAGCTCTTGAGACTTAACTCCCAGCAGCACTTGGAAATAACTGTGAGCGTGTGTGCGCGTGCGGCCGTGTGTGCACGTGTGAGCGCCGGTGCAGATCTGTCACTTGCTCTCTTGGCTGGGAGTTAGAGAGGGAGTCGCGGCGACGCTGGGTGAAGGCGCAGGGGAGAAATCAGCATTCGGGCGATGTCACCAAGCCCCGGTGCACTGGGACAAGCCAGACGCTCCGACAGGCGTACGTGCTTTCCCCTCGGAGGTTCATACACACACACACACACACACACACACACACACTTACTTTGAATGTCCTTGAGGCACACTGACAACCTCTCCATAAGCATAAAGAAGCCAAACCCTGTCATTGCCAAGATCAGTCCCTTAGTGGAAGTGTGGGAGTGTACATCGGCTCATCACTGGCTCTGCTAGGTGTGTGTGTGTGTGTGTGTGTGTGTACACTTTTAGGGCCTTAGATGACTTGGACGCAAAGCCATAGCCAAGAGAAGTACTGGCACTAGCGAACATCCCTAATTGACTTCTGGAAGTTGCACCATTCTGAGGCGGCTAGGCACAGCCGAACAGCAGGGCATCATGCTTGCCCCTACTTAAGGCCTTCTAGACAGAGCCCATGAGTTTCCCAGGTGTGCTGTCTGCTTAAGTCGCTGGCACAGACCTCACCAGGTGTCCGTGTCAGTCTCACTGGTAACACAGAGTACAACAGAGATACAGATGTATTGGATGATGTTTATGATCCGCATGAAGGTGCCGGGAAATGGAACCAAATTTGAACCAGAACTGATACCTCATGACTTCGTCCAGGGCAACTTGCATCTGACAAGTAACTGTGGGTTAAGGGCCTTGCTCAAGGACCCAACAGTGGCAGCTTGGCTGAGGTGGGATTTGAACCCAGCATTTTCTGGTCCATAGTCCAGCACCTTAACTGCTAGGCCACCTCTATTCCAGAATAAGATATACAACTGATACAGTTTCACTGTTTCTTTTTTTTAAATATGCACTTATGGGTGCAGGGCCTTGCTGAAAGACCTGACAGTGGCAGGTTGGAAGAGATCCACAGTCCAGTACCTTAACCCAAATTTTCATTAGGGGTCTCAGACTTTTGGCCTCCACTGTATGTCATAGTTATGTATAGTGTAATATAAAATTGTACCTTAGGAGCACAATCATTGTGGAATACAAGCCTTATACAGTGGTGCTTGAACGTTTGTGAATCCTTTAGAATGTTCTAGATTTCTGCATAAATATGACCTAAAATATCATCAGATTTTCACACAAGTCCTAAAAGTAGATAAAGAGAACCCAGTTAAACAAATGAGACAAAAAAATTCTACTTGGTCATTTATTTATTGAGGAAAATGATCGAATATTACATATTAGTGAGGCTATGTAAAATACTGAGAGACCACTCCAACAGCAAAGACATTCTATTCACTCCGCCGCCATCTTGGTGATGGTACCTGGCAGTTATTTCCAGCCATACAAGACCAGACTCTTATCTCTGTGAATGTGGAGAGACCTATATATCCGAAACTGAAAGAGAAATTAACGTTTATCATGCGTATTTAGAATCACTGGTATAATCTGACAAGAATTATATAACTTACTTGAGTTGTTGGGTTCAGATAACGGAAAAATAAGATTTTTTCAGGTAATTCTGCCTACTGCGCATGCGCATGCCGCCACTACAAAGTGGCCAGGACTTGCCGCCTCCCTCTCTGACACATTAACTAATATGCTGATTGGTTCTTTCTAATGACGGGGTGGGGCTTCTGTACTACAGTCCCATTCATATATCAACCAGTAACCAGTATCCTCCTTCTATAACGTCTCTGATAACAGACAGGGGCTGTACATGATCCGGCGTTGCAAGTTTAAAGTAGGATTAAAGCGCCACCTACTGACGGTCTGAATTGTGGCGGCTTATCAGGGTAGAATTTCATCAGTGGCAAGACATTGGTCACATTTTAGGCTAGGAGAGGGCGAGAGGTGAGGTTGATGATTTGTCAAGGTAAAGTGCATTGAGGGAAATCCGTCTTGCCATCACAGGTGGCGACAGATGAGGTTGGCGAGACAACAGGGGGCAGGATAACAAGGTCAAGGCCTTTCCACACCAAGTCCAAGTTTTATCCAAGAAAAAACCGGATGTGATTTATAACATAGTGGATCCTTCACACCGACGCACTTCTGACGTGTTTTAAAAAAAAACAAAAGACTCAAGCGACGAGTAGTGCAGGAAGCTCTAGTTTGTGTTTTTGTGGGCGTGGACAGAATAGATTGTACTTAAATAAACAAAGAAAATGGTTCCTTCCAGTCACTGTGAGGTTTATCACCATCATTCTCCAGCCTTTCAGCCATTTTCCACCAGGTCTTTTCTTTAATATCCATGTTTTTAGAGTCAGCGTGTGGTTTGTCCTATAAGCTCTTGTGCTCTGCTACTAGCAGGATGAGCTGTTCTGCCTGACAACAGAGCTCTGATTGGTCAACGTGATTTTAACGCATCTGAATAATGCAGAAATTAGAACAGGCTCCGATTAAAAATTTTACGCAGCGTTGCAGTGCGTCAGTTTCGGACTCGGTGTGAAGGACGGTGTTAATATACTCGTTCTTTTTCAAAACTTGACGTGCGTTTTCTTTTTTTTTTTTTGTCTATGTGGAAAGGCGGTAAGACTGTAGTTCTCTAGTACTTCCAGGTTTGCTATGGTTCTGTCTTCGCAGCATGCTGCTCTGTTGATTTAGCAATTTGCTCTACTTAGTTGCAATTCTGGATTATGTCCTGGAACGTCCCATTCGTGGTCATTAAAAGGTTCTGGAACCTTTACATTTACAGCATTTAGCAGATGTTCTTATCCAGAGCGACTTACAATTGGTACAGTCTTACAATCCAAGCAATTGTGGGTTAAGGGTCTTGTTCAAGGACCCAACAGTGGCAGCTTGGCAGAGGTGGGATTTGAACCCTGGACCTTCTGGTCCATAGTCCAGTACCTTATCCGCTAAGCTACCAGTCCCATAACCAGTAACTCCTTTGAGCCGGAACCGTTATGGAAACATGCCCGATTTTACCATACGGCTTCGGTATCACACGGACTGATTTAGCTTTCGCTCTGTTTATCAGTGCTAACTGTATCAGGGCTCAGTTAATGCTTGTTCAGGGTTAGAAGGTTGCTTGAATATCAGCCCGAATGTCAGCGCATGCACCCTCAGAACCCCTGGAGTTGATAAGGCTGCCCCTCCGGGAGCAGAAGTGCAACAGTTTGTGTGCAGGCACATCTTTGACAGTGTGATGTCCATTGCTACTTCCTGTCTTTCCTTATCGCCCTCTCTCTCACACACACACACATACACACACTCATACTAGATACAAATGCATTCACACTCCGCCCAAGGAAGGATGTGTGTGTCAGTGACAGCACCCTTGGCTCTCTGGGCTCACTTTTCTGCAGGATCAACAGGGCTAATTATAGCGCTGCACTGACACCTCTTCTCTCTGCCTGTGTTCTGGTGCCATTTCAATCACCTCCCACCACCAGGTGCTTCACTGCCTCTACCTCCCCCTGTGAGAGTGTGTGTTCGTAACTGGTGAAGTTTGTTAGAAATGTGCAGAAGTTTGTGCTCGCATAGGCCTATGTGTCAGCACAGGAGGTGGCACTGAGGAGGGCAGCGAGGGAGTCTTCGTTTCGCGTCGTAGGAAGTCGGTGAAACGTATGTTTGGCTGTGTGGAAGTAGTGGAAGATGTGTTCAGAATACTCTACTTGGAATCTCATGTTACGGTGTGGAAACTGTGGAGATACATCTGTATGAAGATAAGTTCCCTCCATCCCTAACACACACTTCTCTTTTCAGACTAAAGTATTGGGACACACCTTTTAATCAGAATGCAGGTGTCAGTCCCATTGGCACAAGTCTGTAAAATGAAGCACTTTTCAAACATTTTTTTCTCCCTTAATAATAAACACCGTCATTTAAAAACCGCATTTTGTGTTTACTTGTGTTGTCTTTGACTGATACTTAAATTGGTTTGATGTTCCGAACCACTCAAGTCTGACAAACATGCAAAAAAAATAGGAAATCAGGATAAAATTCCATATTAACGCTTATGGATTGAGTATGGAATGTCAAAAAAAGCTCCTATAAATGTAATGTGTATTGGTGTCCCAATACTTTTGTATATATACTGTACCTGTTGTGTCTGTTAATTAGTTATTAACCTTCGCCTTTCTCTGTGTTGTAAAAAGCTGGCACCGTGATGGCGCCGTGTGTCGTAGCCATGCATTTGCTGACACTATATGCCATAACCCTCCTAGGACTTTGGTGAGCTCTGCTGACTTGTTTGCACGTATGTCAAGATTTCTTTTCCTTTTTTTGGTCTATGAGGCGTGCCATATGCTGTCATGTCCTGTCAGGATCTTCCTTGCGGGGTAGTCAGTCATCCAACCAGCTCCTCAAGCCTGTGTTTGGAGAGTCATCACAGGCACCAGCAAGCAGAGTCAGTTTCTTCAGCTGAGGGGATGTTATCACTTTTTTCTTTCGGGTCTTTTTTTTGATGGTGGAGGAAAGTGGCACCGGTGGTCCTTGACGTACAACAATCCTGTCTCTCCCTTCCCACCATGAATCTGTTATCACTCTGTGTGTGTGTGTGTGTGTGTGTGTGTGTGTGTGTGTGTGTGTGTGTGTGTGTGTGTGTGTGTGTGTGTGTGTGTGTGTGTGTGTGTGTGTGTGCCTGCGACACCGAGGCTGCCCTCTTTATCGATAGTCGCAGCAGTGGCGAGCAGCAGTGATAGGACCTGGCCTTCCTTTTGAGCTTCTTGAGCTCCAGCAACTTGTCGGTGATGGCTTACACCCTGATAAACCTTCTGCAGCTCTGTTAGCCTGCTGCATATCTGTGAGTGCTTGTGTGTCCCTCTTTGTTGGCTAGAGCAAAATGAAATCATACAGTGCCTCTTCCACACATTTCTGCAATTACTATGGTTTGAACCAATTTATTGTTTTTAATAAAGTTTAAACATGAAAAATCTCCCATAGAAATGCATTGAAATTCAACTTTCAACTGACAATTCAAATTGTAACCGAAATCGAAGAGCTCGCAGCCGTAAGTATTGGGACACGCCCCTGCATGCTGCCAAAAATATTGGGACGCAACCCAGCATGTTGTTAAAAATATTGGGACACCACCCCCGCATGCTGCCAAACGTATTGGGTATAGGGACACGTAAAGTATAGGTTCATGCTCTTGCATGCGGCCAGAAGTACTGGGACAAGCCCCATCACGCTGCCAAAAATATTGGGACGCGACCCAGCACGCTCCCAAAAATATTGGGACACCGCCCCCCGCACACTGCCAAAAGTATTGGGTATAGGGACACGCCCTCGCACGCGGTCAAAAGTATGGACTTATGTATTTATGTATGTCTTTATGCAAAAGTATGACATGCACCCGCACGCGGCCAGAAATATTGGGACGCGACCCAGCACATGGCCAAAAGTATTGGGACATGACCCAGCACTTGGCCAGAAGTATTGGGACACCGGCCTCGCACGCTGTCAGAAGAATGGGGACAGCGCCGCCCCCCACGCTGCCAAAAGTATTGGGTATAGGAATACGCCCCTGTACACAGTCAAAAGTATTGGGACACACATCCACAGTCTTTCTTCTTGCCACATTTCAAGCACTGTTGTAATTCCTTCAGGAAATGCGTATCTAGTTATCACTTGTCTGCCATGTTGAAGATAGCTACACGATTTCATAAACTAACACAGGGAATCTATTTTAATAATGAAATTTGATTCAGATTTGATGCAGATCAGGTATCCTTTAGAAGCAATAAGCAAAACAAATCAGTCTGTTATATCTGCCTGCCTTAAGCATACTTAAAACACTTCCATTAACAAGAAGTGGGACAAAATCATTAACCTGAAGCTTATTTTATAATAAAGTATTGAACCTCTCATTTAATGTATTGAATAATGTGTTGAAAGTGAAAAACAAAACCAGTTATTGTCACAACCATGGCTTTTCCTCACTACATTTCCCAGCGCTCTTCACTCCAGCCACATCAACAAATCATCAGAGTATGGTTTCTGCTGAATGTGTATTTATGTGTATTATTGGATTTCATCGTAAAGTCGAAATATCGTAAATCAGACCATCGTAAAGCAGGGCAGTGAGTGTGGCTGAAAGAACACTAATTAGTGGTGTCCACACACTTTCGTCCATTTACTGTAATTTGGATGATTAGAATATGACAAGGATTTTTTTCATGATGAAAAACGAAAATCCGATTAATCACTTTATCGGCTACATTGTGAGGTACGACTGCACTCGATTTACATCGTAGCTCTACCACATGGACCGGATGCCCAAACTGCACTGTTGTCCATCACTGGATGCCTTTAACATTAAAGCCCCCTACTCATTTTCTCATATATCTGTTTGTGTTTTCAACACGGAGGCGAATTTCACAAAGTGTTCTACAAGCTCCACAGAAGAATTATCCCTGCAGTGTTTTCCCCCCTTTTTTTTTCTTCTTCCCGACCTTGCCCTCCATCGGTTCTCTTGGATCCCAGTTTTTTTTTTTTTCTTTAGGGAGTCCTTTGTGTTTGTTTTTCACTTTGATCACAGCGATGATGGTTTGCAGTGCCCCCATACTCTTTCTGCCTGAATGCCGAAATTTGCATCGCCCTTTTAAGTTCTCATGTTTACAGCCGCCTAGAATGTGCGACCTTGCAAAGTTATGCGAGGCTGTTGCAGGGTTGTGCGGTACAGAAAACAGAAAATCCCATTTAGCTCACCTTTCACTTGGTATTGCACACTTTCAGCTGGTTAGACTCGTAGGGTTTCACAGTTTTTCAGTGTATTTCCTTTACCCCTTACAGTTTGACCATTTCGAGATAAGATCCGAATTTAACATGGATTTAAGTCTTCGTACCCTTTTTAGGCAATTCTTTGAATTAGTAGTATTACTTCTATCTGTTTGCCATTGACTAATTCTGCAGCCCAAATTAGCCTTTTGCTTCATGGCTATTTTTGTAACTTTGTTTACTGCAGTGTACTTTTCTGCAGTGCCCCCATTTTGCAGATAAGAATATTTTTGAGCCCTGAACTTCGACACACATGTACTGAAAAATGCAAATAATAATAATAATAATAAAACTGTATTTCTTACATTTATTTAGTCTTTTTTTCAGTGCAGACTGTATGTACTAGTGGTTGACCAATATGGCAGACGCCGATATTTAGAGAGCAGGGTGACCGATGGCCGATATATAAAGCTGATATCACATTTCTTTTTGCAACTAATAAAACTAATAATAATAAATGAGACAAAATTATTTTTATTATATTATTATAATTTAATTTTTCATAAATAAAAATAAATGAAAAGGTTTATGGATTACTTCACAACAGCATCTTCTTGTTTCTGAAAAAAAAAGTGTACATACAAAAAATAAACAATATTAGAGCAGTGCACATGGTCGCATGGTAGTTGGTTTTAATCCCAGTCCTGGTTAAGAGCAGCGAGTTGTAATCCTGGAAACAAAGTTTCTCTTGAATGGCCACAGCCATTTTCTCAGCATCTCTTTGTTTTTAGTCACTCAGTAGTCCAAGTTCATGAGCTGCAAGTTGTAATCCTGGAAACAAAGTTTCTCTTGAACGGCCACAGCCATTTTCTCAGCATCTCTTTCTTTTTAGTCACTCAGTACAGTAGTCCAAGTTCATGAGCTGCAAGTTGTAATGCAGGAAACAAAGTTTCTCTGCACTGTAGTGGATGGACACACGACTTAATTCACATTTTGTTCCTGCTGAAATTTGGTAAATGTGCATAACATTTGCGAAACGTTTGGATGGAATGTGATGGAACAAACACCAACACACTTATAAACAATGTTAAAGTGGGACTTTATGGACCCCCCGTACATCCATTCCTCTATTTCAGGCCTGCAACACATTCCAAAAAACTTCTGACAGCGGCAGTTATGGGTTCATTTTTTTATTTGCATTTTCCATACTGTCCCAAAAATTTTGCTTAGGGCTTGTATTTTAAACTTTATAATTCATACAACTGCAACTTCTTATTTATAACAGAAAATAAAGTGCCAAATCGCCCTTACAGTGGAATTGCTATAAGTGATGTGCATTATGTATGTTAACGTTTACTCTCTGAGATTTTACCGGCTCTGACATGCCGTGTTCAGTTCCCCCCGGATTAGCTCCCTACTTTGGAAACCACTGGTTTAGTGTTTCTCTGGACACAACCCGGGATAAATCAGACCTTTCAGGCCTCGTCATCCTAACAGGATAACATATTGCAAAGATACTCCATTACCCTCAATATCCTAAAAAGAAGTAGAAGCTTCTGACCATGGCTGATTCATCAATAAAGCATTCGCAGTGATGATAAAGTAGCCTAGTTTGTTATGTCAGTTGTTAACAGATATTGATTAAATTTTCCCTGCTTGTCTCTCTCACAAGAGCAAATTTGCCCAGTGTCAGGTTTTGGCAGCCAACCTGAATTTACTGACAACTGCGCTTGTGTGTGCCAGCAGCCTTTTTGTTCTTTAGACGCAGAATGAGAGGCAGTTGTGGAGGGAGATCTCTCTCTCTCTCTCTCTGACCAGAATGAATCAACTGCAGTGTCTGTGACCCACTTCCAACCTCTCTTGCTCTCTCCCACCTCCCTTCCCTTCCTCCATCCTGCTGCTCTCTGCTGTCTTTGAAGTCCACAGACTGATCTCCTTCTATAGGGCCACAGTGTATAGGACCTGTGAAAAAAAGAATGAAATATCAGAGCATGACAGTAATTGCAAATGCAGCGGTACCATACCCGCGGTGTGACAAGCCCACTGTGTGTAGCGAGTAGCTCCCGTCCCCTAGCGGCCCTGGTTTATTTATCGTCTTTTCTGTTTGCTACCAACCGAGCAGTGTCATGGGATCTGACCTAGAAAGGTCCAATCGTTCTTATTCAAGCCCTCAACCTCCTCCTGTGAGCCGAGGGGTGCCTGCGACTCAGTCATTTCCAGCGTAAAGGGGAGCGGAGCGCACTCGCACAGCCAAGGGGCGACCCACTTGAGGGACTCGCAGTGCCAGTCTGGCTCTTGCGACAGCCTGTTGAGGGCATGGAAGATGGGCCATAGTCCCACTGAGAATTGACCCAAGATTTAACGGTTACCCCCAGTGGTCACCACTTTGTTATGCCCTGCAGGTTGCCAGGTGGTTTCGGGGTGGCTAAAATCCCTCGAGTTATCTGTTCTTAAAGCTGATTTGTAGTTCCATTCGTAAATTGGCCAAGTGTGAGGGGGTCTGGCTAGTATTGATGTAACCTTGCACCTTATGAGTAGCCGTTGATGCCAAACAAACGAGCGTCTTCAAAATAACGAATGGTGAGTCTTATCCAGACCGATTTACAAAACGTGTCAACATGCTGAAGGTGCCACGATGCAAGAACTTCATAATTTATAAGGATTCACAAGGTTCAACGTCAGTAGGTGATCGGAAAGAACCAAATTTCTACTGTCCGGAGCAAATCTTTGTATTTTAAAGTGTTATTCACATATAAATAAGCACAGATAAGCTAATATACTCGATTCATGATTCACAGTTCACGATTCAGTACACAGCGATTCAAATTCACACTGATCTCTTGCTCAGTGAAGAACTCCGTTGTGTTTATAGTGTTTTTTTTATTTTTTTTTATTTTTTTACATCTACAGTACTGTGTTCTTAGTACAAATAAGTCTCCATGGGTCCTAAAAGGTTAGTTTATAAGAGCCAACTGAAAGGTCATCCGGAAGTGAATCCTCCAGAACACAGGCTACGGTAAGCTTACCAGCTCTGCCGGCACCCTGAGTTCACCAATACAGTGTTTTGCTGTTACTTTTCACTTTCAATCCATTACTCACTAAATTACATGAGATTTTTTGACAATTTATTATAAAATATGCTTTGTGGTAATGTTTTTGACTAAGGGTAATGTAAGTGTTTTAAGCTCAGCTGTTTATAAGGTCGGCTTTGCTGTTGTACATTATAGACTATGTTATACATTTAACCTATGATGGATTTGTCAGAACGTATCCCCTTCGTAAATCAGGGAGCTCCTGTACAATACAACTCCATTAATACATATAAAGCCTTATACAGTGTGGCTTTTCTGGAGGTCTGGAACGGTTCCATTCAATTTACATTACTCTTTATGGGAGAAATTTGCTCAATACTTGTCATCTTCGGTTCTTAAGAAGCATTCTGGTGCATATCAACGATGTGAACTGAGGCACCACTGTAATAGGTTTAAATGGGAAGAAAATGGCTTTACTTAAAAAAAAAAAAAAACATTCGGCACATGCTTTCACTATTTCAGAATAGAAACTTGGAATCGATAAGAACCGGAATCAGTTCTGCCTGAAACATTGGAGCTGTACGTCCAGATGGGTATAAAATAATCAGAAGAGGTGTTTGGTGAAACCTGTTCAGTAATTCTGCCTGTAATATTCTCAGTATGGATCCGTTCTTCTTTGTATCAACAGTTCAGGCTGGTGGTGGTGTAATGGTATAGGGGATATTTTGTTGGCACACCTTGAGCATTGTTTAAATGCCACAGCCTACCTGAGTATTGTTGCTGACCATGTTCATCCCTTATGTCTGCAGTGTATCATGTTCTGTGTGCCATTGTCACAAAGCTCAGATCATCTCAAACTGGATTGTTGAACACCACGATGAGTTCACTGAGGCATGTTGTTTGTCAATATGGACCAAAATCGTTGAGGAATGTCTTGTCCACCTTGTCGACTCAAACAATTAAGGCAGTTCTGAATGCAAAAGTGGATCCAAGCTAGTACTAGCAAGGTATAACTAATAAAGTGGCTGGTGAGCGTATATACAGTTAATGGCTGCCTTTTTCCTGAACACCTCTGGGCTAGCAGAATGTCAGTCTTGATGCAGGACTGAACCCAAGCTGAAGGCAAACAATTGTATGCAAAAACATAAACAACAGGCAGGTGAGCCTGTAGCTTAAGACCCCACAAGGCCACTGAGAGACGATTCCCTTGGCTCCTGCGCTCAGTTGTAAATAGCCTCATTATGCTTCTCCAGGAAGCGTCAGGCTGACAGAAGCCCCTGCAGCGCTGCAATGCATCTCAACGTGGTTACGGGAGATGGATAAATAAACAACATGCCCCGGTCAGTGAGACATGTGTTCATCTTCCATATGATCATCAGCTCTTCTGGATGCCTGTGGGTGTTGTTTAAGATCTGACTCCTTGTTGTTGTGTCTTCTGATTTTGCATGCACAGGGAGGAACTTTAGGTGTGATGCGCTTGGGCACAGCTGCGATTAAGCCGTCCTGTTTTGGCGCCGCACTCATTTTCAAACGGCGGCTCCTGAACTCCATATGATCGTCAAATGTTCTCTTTTGGTCTTTGTCCTTCTTTTGAGCTGAAGATGAACTAGAGCCTGTGTTCTGAGGGCATGCTTAACCTTTCGCTGTTGTTGGAGGAAGGGTACTAGTAGTCTGTTCAGGTTTTCGTGTTCAATTAAAATTCTGCTGCTTTTTTAGCGAGCTTTTTGAAGTTGGCCTCGGGCCTTGAAAGACTCATCAACGGCACCAGGCTAGATTGCATACAGGTAGCTGCAATGTTATTTCAAATGGCTTAATTAGTTTCTGACTGCGGAGTCGAACGGATTTACACAGCGCAGCACTTTATTCACTTGGGGAAAAATGATTGAAACCATGTGACATGGGCACTCTTTTTTTGCCCCTGGTTTTGCTTTCTGGGTCATGCTCCTGTGCTTCTTATTACCTTCTGGAATAGATTCGTACTTTATCACCGGAGCTTGTTGGTCACATGGAGCATATTGGATTAAACGAGACTTTGCGCTGGTGTTTTACACTCGTGACACTTATGAGTCATGTTTTTAATAAAACGCTCCTTTCATTTCAATAGTTCAAATTAGTTTCTCGTACGATTCTGAAAGGCCTTGAAATATGGTCTCCACGTGGTCTTTCTGCTGTAGGCATTTCGCCAGCGATCAAGGGTTTCCAGCCACCAGCCGTGCTTTTCTTTAGGTGATTACATCATGGAAGCTGTCCCTCACCGTGCAACGTGACAATCTTCGCAAACCCTCTCTGACACTGCTAATATGAGCTCCATTCATGTGTGTCAGTCGTATTACAGAACCTGAATTCCCATTTCTGGTGACCCAGTGTAGGAGAAAATGCTGCACTGTGTTGGCACAGAACCCTTCTGTTTTCAGTCTCAGCTACAAAACCAAGCTAGTGTATTTGTGTTGTCTCCAAGAAGAACGAAGTAGAACTAGAAGCATTTGGTTTGACTTCTGTTTCATTGCAGACGGTATGAACTCAAGATATTTCATGTTTCGTCTGGTCAACTTCAGTTCATTTTTTAATAAACATCCATTCCTGCATTTTAGGCCTATTGGAGGCAATTTAGGGCTAATCATGAGGTTAAAAATGTCCATGTCTGGACAGGATTTACATATTTCAGTCCAAACTTTTTTCTGATTTGGCTTGTTTTGCATTGTCTTGTTGAGAAATGCATGGACGTTCCTGGAAAAGATGTCATTTTGAAGCAAGCTCATGTTTCTCTAAAACCTCAATGTACTTTTCTGCATTAATGCTGCATCACAGAAGTGTAAATTACCTTTACCAAGTGCATTAACTCAACCCCATGCCAATGACAGAACCTGGCTTTTGGACTTGTTGCTGATAGTCTGGATGCCGCTTCATCGTGCGATGGTGCGTTTCATCTTTGGTCCGGAGCACACCGTGTCCATTTCCAAAAAAGATCTGGAATACTGATTGGTCAGACCACAATACCCGTTTCCACTGTGTGATGGTCCATCCCAGATGCCTCCAAGCCCAGAGAATTCGACACCACTTATGGGCATGGTTAACATGAGGCTTCTTTTTTGCACAATAACGTTTTAAGTGGCATTTGGGAATGTAACTCTGTATTGTAGTGCTTGATAAAAGTTTGATAAAGTAATCGCTTGTCCATGTGGTTCTGTCAGCTGTTGATGAAAGAAGGTTCTTGATGCAGTGTCGTCTGAGGGATTGTTGATCATACGTCTTCAGTTTAGGATGGCACCATTGCCTTTTACTCACTGAAATGACTCCAGACTCCTTGAATCTTTAATGATATTATGCACTGTAGAGGGAGAAATATGTACATTCCTTCCAATCTTTCTTTGAGGAACATTGTTTTTAAACATTTCCCTAATTTTCTCACACATCTGTTGATAAATTGGAGGTTCTCTGCCTGTCTTTGCTTCTCAAAGCCTTTCATGGATACTGCTTTTGTACCAAATCATGATTGCAATCACTTGTTGACATGACCTGTTTGAAATCACATGATTATTTAGTTTATTTACCTCATTAGTAGACCTCAATACTTGCAACTGTCCCAACTGTTTTGTCCCAACTGAAATGTTGGAATGGGATGTATATTAACAAATTAAATGGAGTTCAGCAGAAAAAAAGAAAACTTGAAATATCTTGGTTTCGTAATGCCTGCAATGAAATAAAAGTCAATGTAACATTTTCCATATCGTCCCAAAATTTTCTGATTTGATTTATAATTGGTGCGTATTGCAAAGTTCAAGACCATCTGAGAGGTACTTGCGTTAAGCCATTTCGTTTTGATTTCCAGTTGTGTAAAAATATTTCTACTTCACGGTTTGGGGCTAATTCATATAAGCAGTAGTCCATTTGGCCATAACGCTCCAGGCTAAAGTGAAAATTCCTGGTCTATAAATGAAGCTTTGCCGTGACTGCCCTGTGGTATGATGGGCACTTGCATTATCCAGGTTTAATTGGGAGATTCTTTGCTTATAGGCATATTGGTACTGACAAACTCTTTCTTGGAGCTGAAGAGGAAATTAGAGGTCGTTTGGAAGGGCACGCTAGATGTAACATGTAGTGTATGTGTTTGTATCACCGGCTCTGCACAGCTGGGGATAGACTTAAAGCAGACTTGGGAATGATCTGACATGGAATCACAGGCTGTCCTTGGGAGATTATTAACTTTAGCCCTTTTTAAGCCCCTCGGGCTGCCACAGCATGCTTTAGCAATGGTCCTAGGTGCGACCTACCTATATCCGCACTCTCCCTGTTAGTGTCTTCAGGGAGCTCTTAACCGTGTTGTATTTTCACTTCATGTTTCTAAAAATTGCGAATTTTTTCTCGGTTGCTCGGTACTTGCCACACTTGCATGAGTCCAGCCTCGTGACTAGATTCAACCTTCACGACTCATGATTCACGATTCAGTACACACTGATTCAGTCTCACAATAGTTCTCACTCAGTGAAGATCTCTGCTGTGTGTATTGTTTTTCTTTATTTTTACGTCTGCAGTACTGCATTCGTAGTGCAAATAAGTCTCCATGGGTCGTAAAAGGCATAATAAGATCCAGTCGAAAGGATACACAGGCTCAGCAGCTATGCTAGCGCCCTGAGTTCACCAATAGAGTAAGTGTTTTGCTTTTACTTTTCACTTTCAATCCATTACTCCCTAAATTACATGAGATTTTTCAACACTTCATTATAAAATAAGCTTTGTGTTAATGATTTTGGCTAAATGTAGGTTAATGTAAGTCTTGGTGTAGTGTTTAACATTTAATAGGCTGTGCAATGATACAGTGTTAAATTAAACTCGTCGGTTCATGATACATTTAACTTATGGATGGGATTTGTCCCGGAATATATCTCCTTCGTAAATCAGGTAGCACCTGTACAGTACAACGCCATTAGTATAATGCCTTATACAGTGTGGATTTTTCTGGTTTCGAACAATAACCCCTGTATATATTTAAAAAAGTCTATCACTGTTGATGTTTATGCCTATATATGATTGACTTCCAGACTGGTTTGAGCTGATAGAAAGGCAACAGTAACTCAAATAAGCACTCGTTGCAACTGAGCATCTCTGAACGCACTACCCGATAACCCTTGAAGCAGATGGACTATAGCAGCAGAAGACCACACCGGGCGGTAGGGTCAGAATTTGGCATAAACAACACGAAAGCATAGATCCATCTTGCACTGTATCAGTGTTCAGGCTGGTGATGGTGGGTAATGGTATGGGAGATATTTTCTTGGTACACTCTGCTTCCCTTAATACCAGTTGGGCATCGTTTAAACGGCACAGCCTACCTGAGTATTGTTGCAGACCATGTGCATCTGACCACAGTGTACCATCTTCTACCATGTCACAAAGCTCTCACCCCTCTTGCTGTTACTATTATTTGAACATTCATTATCCGGACCATTTTCTGGAACGAGGTACAGTCAGATAATGGAGTTTGACTCTATCGTTCTATTGTAAGAACCCTGTTGTTGTTACATTATGAACTTGGCTGAGGACTAGATGAACCGATGTGACCTGGTGGTAATCAGTGCCTGTGGTTGGCACCCTTCCCACTTCCTGACTTCTCCAATCCGACAGTGAGACTTGACATCTTGCCTCCATTAGTGGTGGCTGGCATCATCCATCAGCTCTTCGCAGAGTTGATCATCGGGCTTCCTCCACAGCTAGTCACTTTTGACATTTGCAGACGAAGGTGCCTATCACTCTCGGAAAACTTACTGATGCTGTCTCGGCAAACGGCACTCCGTGTCTATCAGTGTGAAAGACCCCTAGGATTACCTGCCATAGCCAGGTGTGGGCCTCGCTCTCTAATTCCTCCCACTACCCTCAGTGCTTTTTGTCGATTTACTCTAGCGTAGCTGACAATCTCAGTAAATCCTCAGGCTCCCCTCAGCATCACGCTGTTTGTTTAGCTACTGCACTCACTTGTTGTTGTTTTTTTGTTTTTTTTTTATACAGCCGTACTGTGAAATCTATTACACTTTTCTCTCATCTCCACCTGTTTGTGTGTCTTGTCAAATAAGTGCATTCTCAGAATCCAGGTGTCCCCACAGTCAATTGGAAAATCTTGCACAGCATGAAAGTGTTTTTTGTTTCCCCAGCTCTCTTATTGTGGTTCGATAGAAACCCACCTGACAGAAGTAGTCTGAATCCAGTCGGCAAGTCGACGTATTTCTGCTTTTTTACCCTTTTGAGAGTGGTTTGTTTCCCGGCAGTGAGACCACAGCTGGTTTTGCAGTCTCTGCCAAACAGAAGGCTGCGAATCTGTGACTGTGTTGAAGCAACAAATCCATTTCCGTGTTTGTTTGCAGGTGGTTAAGCTATGTTTTGACATTGCTTGCCGTAGCTTGCATGTGGTGCTTTATTTGCTATCAGACGGCGAGAGAGTGTAAATATTGTTCTAGCATTCTTTAAATGAAGTAATTATAGTGTACGTGACAGTAATTCTTCTGTTGGAAGTACAATCAAAAGATGAAAATTGAAACGCTCGTGTCATTGCTCGGGACTGTCTGGTTATTTGGATTATGGTTGTGCAACTCTAGCATTAAAAGCTGTGTTTAGAGGCTGACAACCTGAGAAAAAAAAAAGTCAGGAAAATTTCTATTCTGTGCCAGTGTATTATTAATAGGTAATGGTGTTAGTTTCATTACCATGGTGCTAATTGGTTTTATGCGGTATTTCAGCTGTAAATACATACGGAATATTTCAAATACAGTGGTACCTCGGTTCTCGTCTTTAATCCGTTCCAGAAGGCTTGTTGAGACCCGAAAACAACACTTTTCCCATAAGGAATAATGTAAATTGAATGAATCCGTTCCAGACCCTCAGAAAATCCACACTGTATAAGGCATTATATGCATTCATGGAGTTGTATTGTACAGGTGCTCCCTGATTTATGATGGGGATACGTTCCGACCAATCCATCGCAAGTTAAATGTATCATGAGCCGAGGAGTTTAACAAGTGTTTGGTAAAGCAGTTGACCGAAACCATTAACAGAAAGCTTATTTTATAATAAAGTGTCGAAAAATGTCATGTAATTTAGTAAGTAATGGGTTGAAAGTGAAAAGTAACAGCGGGAATTGTAGCTGGAATTCAGATAACAAGGGTCTGGATAGAGGGATTGAATATATGTTATTACTGGTGGAGTCATGTCGATTGTACGTCCTCACATTATTGGATTTCTGTGCATTCTGTACATGTATGTACACTCTTTTTTATTCTGGTCGAGAGAGTCTGTTATCTTTTATATAAGGTGCTAAATGCAAGTGGAGTGTAGATGCAGGGGGTAAACCTGTATATTGGCTGATCTTCCAGAGATGATATTTGAATTTTTTTTCCCCAGCATGTCTGAGTGCAGCGGCTCCACCTGACTCATCAAATGTAAAATTAATCAGTCATCAATCCTTTGACAATGTATATACACAACCAGTCTGGGATTGAATCTCACATTAAGTTGACATACACAGCTGAGTCCTGGTTTTAGTTTAACCTGAAATATATCAGCCTTTAAGTGTTTCAATGCTGGCACGTGTGATGGATTTGATAGCTGGAATTTAGTGGAGGAAGAAGGCAATAAAGGTAAGCTAAAAAAATTAAATAAATTAAACAAAGGTCTGTCATACGCACATTTTCTTTAACAATATTTTTGCGTTATATTTGCAGTACAGACTGTAGTCAGTCACTGATTGTGCAAGTTCTCCTACTTGCATCATAGGTACACTTCACCTATTAGAGACAAAATGAGAAATAAAAATCCAGGAAATCACATTGTAGGATTTGTAAAGAATTTATTGTAAATCATGGTGGAAAATAAGTATTTGGTCACCCACAAACAAGCAAGATTTCTGGCTCTCACAGACCTGTAACTTCTTCTTTAAGAAGCTCTTCTGTCTTCTACTCATTACCTGTATTAATGGCACCTGTTTGACCTCGTTATCTGTATAAAGACACCTGTCAAACAGTCAGAACTCCATACTCAACCATGGCCAAGACCAAAGAGCTGTCGAAGGACACCCAGGACGAAAATTGTAGGCTGGAAAGAGTGAATCTACAATAGGCAAGCAGGTTTGGTGTGAAATAAATCAACTGTGGGGAGCAATTGTAAGAAAATGGAAGGACATACAAGACCATTGATAATCTCCCTCGATCTGGGGCTCCACGTAAGATCTCATCCCATGGGGTCAAAATGATAATTTTGCTCAATAGTGAGCAAAAATCCCAGAACTACACAGAGGGACCTGATGAATGACCTGCAGAGAGCTGGGACCAAAGTAACAAGGCTACCATCAGTAACACACTACGCCGAGAGGAACTCAGATCCTGCAGTGCCAGGCGTGTCCCCCTGCTTAAGCCACTACATGTCCAGGCCCGTCTGAAGTTTGCCAGAGAGCATATGGATGATCTAGAAGAGGATTGGGAGAATATCTTGTGGTCAGATGAAACCAAAATAGAACTTTTTGGTAGAAACTCAACTTGTCATGTTTGGAGGAAGAAGAATGCTGAGTTGCATCCCAAGGACTGTGAAGCATGTTCTGTACTGTGAAGTATATATATAAATTTTTTCCCTCAGCAGGAGGTGTTGGAATTGAATGAAACATTATATGTGTGAATGTAATGATGGTATATGTAACATTACAGTGAAAGAATAAGTTTATTGGGGTAAACTTGCAAAGGGTACAATTGCAAGGATGTTCGCGTTACCTTGTTCGGCCCCCTCTACCCTGGATACAAAATGATATACGGTTGGGCATGAGGGCATACAGGTGCCATATCCTGTGGCACATTTGCACAATGATGTTGCAGCTTGGCCTGTGGATCCTGCATTCTCATAGGTTGTCAAAACTGGTGTTCTAGCTGGTCCCATGAATGCTTGATTGGTGATAAAGCAGGCCGAAGAAGTATTGCAATCTGGCAGAGACATTCCTGGGAAACCCTCACTATATGTGGGTGAGCATTATCCTGCTGAAAAATGCCAGCTGGAAGTCCTGCACATATTGTTGACCTGTTAGTGTCCCTTGTATGACTATTAGGGGTGACCAACTGTCGTATGCGATGGCACCCCAGATCCTCACAGCAGCAGATGGGGCGGTGTGTCGCTCCACAGCAAGGGCAGGACTGCGCTCACCACGAGTCCTCCATTCTCGAACGCAACCACAGTCGGATCCCAACAGAACCTGGATTCTTTGCTATAGACGATACGTCGCTAGTAGAGCAGGTTTCTTATTCATGGCCCGAGTGCAAACGAAGGCTACAGTGGCTGTCCTGTATTTTCTGGTTGTATTCTAATAAAGAGACTGACAAACAATTATTTATGATAAAAGAATGGTATATTTAATCTAATGGTGACCTAAGACTTTTGAACAACACTATATATAGTAGGCTTAGTTTGTCAAAGTTTAAGGAAACAGGATCCATACTTGATAAACCACACAGTGCCCCTCAGAGGAGCTCAACTGATGATGATTTGTCGACTAGCATTGTTACAACATTGCGTCACTGTTGGAGCGCCATAACTCCTGGAATCATTAATTCTGAGTTTGCTGACTTTATAACACAGCTAAATTAGTGTATAGAGAATAATAGTGTGCATACTGAGCAAGGTTATTTTACTGGACTTATGGGACACCCAATATAACACAATACGGTGTTTAAATAGCAAGGAGAACTCTCTCTGACCACTACATCTATACTCTTTGAAGAAACAGCATACAGTTTTCTTAATTAGTTTAAAAACCAAAAGTGTCATTTTGGACATTTTCTTGGAGCGAAAACCAAAATATTGATCTATAATGCGTTTGCTAATGCACATTTGTCATCCTCCTATATCTATCACTTAGCAGCTCAGATAAATCATTTATTCATTAGTTGTTTGTTCTTGATGTGATTAAATATGACTTCCTATTCCCGTCTCATCCTTACCCACTTTCTCAATCTGTCTAGCATGTTAAAAAATTGACTCCTCATTGAACTTACCTGTAGATAAAAGCATGGTAAAAAGAGTTTCTTTATTTCTGAACATGTGTGCAGAATTAGCCTGAAGGTATGTAGAGACAACTATAGCAAGTCTCAGGGTCTCATCAGCTGCTAATCGGGTGGTGAACGGGGGTTTTCAGACAGGCCAGATTAGTTTAACATTTGCTAGCTGACTTTTACGTGTCAGACTCAACAACTCGGCTCATCGTTGAATTGAAATAATTAAGGCTTAAAGAGAGATTTTGCAGTTTGTGACCAATCTCCAGCAAATTTATCAGTGCTGTTCGGCAGGTATGAAGTGTGTGAGGTCTGTGATTCAGTGTATTGTACATCAGGAAACCATGAAGTGTTTATAAGCTACTCTATTAATCTGTCAATTTACTTATAAACTTTGATGTATGAAATAATGGTTATCATGTCACCACTGGAAAGTGTGGTTAAAGTGACTTTGAAATTAGCTGCCTGTAGAGACGCTCCTACAAGAAATCATGTAACTCATTTCCAATTATCAGAATACTTTGTACCAGATAGTTCTAATTAGATAGTTCCGACAAATCCATCAGAAGTTAAGTGTATCATGAACCGAGGAGTTTAAAATAGTCCTTACTGTATCATAGCCTTACTGTTTAAAACACTTATATTAACCTACAGCTGGCCAAAATCATGCACACAAAGCTTATTGTATAATAAAGTGTTGAAAATCTGATGTAATTTAGTGAGTAATGGATTGAATGTGAAAAGTAAAACACTTACTCTATTGGTGAACTCAGGGCGATAGCTGCTAATGCTAACTGCTCAGCCTGAAAGTTATCCAGGAGAGGAATTCATTGATTTCTTTCCGGTTGGCTGTAATCGTCAACCATTTTAAGACCCATGGAGAGTTATTTGCGCTAAGAATACAGGACTGTATATAAAAAGAGAAACACGATAAACACAGCAGAGATCTTCACTGAGAAAGAGCCATTGTGAGACTGAATCACTGAATCACTGTGTACTGAATCGTGAATCAAGTTTAAGCTGTTATGAGTTGCGTGGGTAGACTCCTACAACTTTAAGCAAGTGCCCCAAGTACTGAGCAAACGACGAGTGCTGAGACAATTTTTTTTCTAGTCAAAATGCCTCAAGTGCGAGGAATTTGACGAGTTTCGAGATGGTTGAGAACCAAGGTACCACTGTACTAAAAACCGCAAGTACTTTTTATGATGTCAGTGTAATCGGAGACTTTCTGATTTGGTCATCCTGTCTTTTTTGGGGGGGATTGGACTTTAGGCTTTATCTCTAGGGCTTTATTGTAGGTCTCAGTCATGACTTGTGCATGCATGTGTGGAGTCTCTTCATGTTTTTTGTAGCAATAATTGCTACAATGTAAAATAAACAACCATCATCTCATAATTTATGACTGAATAAAAAAAGTGGAGGGTGCAGGTAGATGTAAGAAGCCATTCAAAACTCCACTTTCTTATTTTTCAGGTAGTCATTCATTATAGTCGAGTCAGATTTATTTATATAGCACTGTTTACAATGGGGCATCTAATATCTAAGGCCAATTCCAAATTGAGCAAGCCTATGGTGACAGTGGCAAGGAAATACTCCCTAAGGGAGGACCAAGACTCAACAAGGTACCCAACCTCCTTGGGCGTCATAGTAACCCTTTCTCGGGCAGGGTACACAGTGTTCTTGTACTTGTGCTCATCATAAGGGTGCTTCATGGATCTCATAGCCTTGCTCGTCTATGAGATTCTACTGGGATCTCTTAGCTCCTGGTGACATAGCCATGAAGGGTAATTAGACAACACAAGCCCTTCCGCCACAACAAGGCCTGTATATAGGTGTTCTAAAGTGTTAGTAATACACATTGATGGGGTATGCCAAGAAAAAATGGAAATAGACTGCAGCT
Organism: Ancistrus triradiatus; assembly: GCA_025084515.1. Lineage (NCBI taxonomy): Eukaryota > Metazoa > Chordata > Actinopteri > Siluriformes > Loricariidae > Ancistrus > Ancistrus triradiatus. The sequence continues at coordinate 165,012 of JAJAGP010000313.1, forward strand.
ATCCAAATATTCAATCTTCAGTTTTAGTTTTCTTCATCCTCTTTGAATTCTTTTATTCAGACTTGTCAGATCGCACTCTCTCAGAAGTATTCAGATAGTAGTCCTGGGCTGAGTGGTGAGAGCAGCATCTGTTAATGCACTGTTTGACTAAGGGCTTTCAGTTGATTAGAACATGTTTGCTCTGGTATCTATGTAAGGATGAAGGCTGAAAGAGCGGCTGCTCGCTATGTTGTCTACCAGCTTATAGCTAATGCATCAAAAAGCCCCTGCTGTCCCTCGTACCCCTCAACGGTAGGTGCTTTCACTTTCCAAGTCAAGCTTAGTGCTAGTTAGTGTTCTTCTGTTATAGGCTGGTGAGAACAAATCTACCCTCTCCTGTACGGTGTAAGGCCGGATACACTTCCTTAGGGCAGAGAGAAGCTGCCATTGTAATTGCTGGAGTTTCTTGGTTTTCTTAAGGAGCTTTATGAGGATGTGATATAATCATTCAGTATACAGCCACCACTTTGTTGCTTCTTTATTATAATCTTCTCTTTTCTTTGACTAATATCAGTCATTAAATTGTAAATAAGATGAACACAGGAACCTTGACATCATGCTGGCTGTAACTGTTAATGGAACCGGAAAGTTGGTTACACTGCAGCTTGTTGTTTAAGGCGTTCTTTAATACTTTTCTTAAGCATCATAAACTTGCTTCTACCAAATTGATGTTAACCTGATGCATTTTTGTATCAACAATATCTGCAAAAACTATAGGAAAATTTGCTAATTTGTTTAAATAGTGAACAAGCGCCATACTCCAAACTATGGAGCGACATTTTTTCTTCATTATTATTATTAATTTTTTTTTTCGCCCCTTATGACATGTGCTGGCTTTGCAATTAAGGCACTGGACTACTACGTCTGACCTCAATTGTAAGTCATCTTGTAAGAGCATATTTCAAATGGCTAATTGGTTATTATGGCATGGCACATGCTATTGAGCATCATATGTTATTGTTTGTGCAACAGGTACTTTAGGTGAGCAACAAGTACTATTAGTTGAGCACCAGATAGCGGTCCGTGCTGTTTAACAACTATTTGATCAACGTCTATTCATTTTAATGGCCATACATTATAATAGGAAATAGAAATCTGTCTTTAAACTCCAGACGTTGTGGACGTAAAACAGCTGGTCTCCTCAACATCCAATCAATACTGCGTCTCAACGAGCAGAGGTGGGAGTTATAGAGCGGAAATCCATCATGTGTGTCAAGAGTCGAGATTTATTCGTCACACACACAGTTCTATGCAGTGTAACTTGCAGTGAAATTCAAGTATATATACACTGCTCAAAAAAAATAAAGGGAACACTCAAATAACACGTCCTAGCTCTGAAAGAATGAAATCTTCTCACTGAATACTTTGTTCTGTACAAAGTTGAATGTGCTGACAACAAAATCACACAAAAATCATGGAAATCAAATTTATTAACCAATGGAGGCCTGGATTTGGAGTCACACACAAAATTAAAGTGGAAAAACACACTACAGGCTGATCCAACTTTGATTGTAGTGTCCTTAAAACAAGTCAAAATGAGGCTCCGTATTGTGGGTGTGGTCCTCCACGTGCCTGTATGACCTCCCTACAATTGCCTGGGCATGCTCCTAATGAGGTGGCGGATGGTCTCCTGAGGGATCTCCCTCCCAGACCCTGGACTAAAGCATCCGCCAACTCCTAGACAGTCTGTGGTGCAACGTGACGTTGGTGGATGGAGCGAGACATGATGTCCCAGATGTGCTCAATTGGATTCAGGTCTGGGGAAACGGGCGGGCCCCAGTCCATAGCTTCAATTCCTTTCATCTTGCAGGAACTGCTGACACACGCCCAAGCCACATGAGGCAATTGCTAGCATTTGTCCCTGCATTAGGAGGAACCCAGGGCCAACCGCATCCCAGCATATGGTCCCTCACAAGGGGTCTGAGGATCTCATCTCGGTACCTAATGGCAGTCAGGACTACCTCTGGCGAGCACATGGAGGGCTGTGCGGCCCTCCAAAGAAATGCCACCCCGCACCATTACTGACCTACTGCCAAAACCGCTCATGCTGAAGGATGTTGCAGACAGCAGATCGCTCTCCTCACACGGCGGTCTCCAGACTCTGTCACGTCTGTCCATGTGTTCTCAGTGTGAACCTGCTTTCATCTGTGAAGAGCACAGGGCGCCAGTGGTGGAATTTGCCAATCCTGGTGTTCTCTGGCAAATGCCAAGCGTCCTGCACGGTGTTGGGCTGTGAGCACAACCCCCATCTGTGGACGTCGGACCCTCATACCATCCTCATGGAGTCGGTTTTCTAACCGTTTTGTGCAGACACATGCAACATTTTGTGGCCTGCTGGAGGTCCATTTTTGCAGGGCTCTGGCAATGCTCCTCTTGTTCCTTCCTCCTTGCACAAAGGCGGAGGTAGCGGCCCTGCTGCTGGGTTGTTGCCCTCCTACAGCCTCCTCCGCATCTCCTGGTGTACTGGCCTGTCTCCTGGTAGCTTCTCCAGCCTCTGGACACTACGCTGACAGACACAGCAAACCTTCTTGCCACAGCTCCCATCATGGATGAGCTGCACTACCTGAGCCACTTGTGTGGGTTGTAGAGTCCGTCTCATGCTACCACGAGTGTGAAAGCACCACCAACATTCAAAAGTGACCAAAACATCAGCCAGAAAGCATAGGTACTGAGAAGTGGTCTGTGGTCCCCACCTGCAGAACCACTCCTTTATTGAGTGTGTCTTGCTAATTGCCAATCATTTCCACCTGTTGTCTATTCCATTTGCACAACAGCATGTGAAACTGATTGTCAATCAGTGTTGCTTCCTAAGTGGACAGTTTGATTTCACAGAAGTTTGATTTACTTGGAGTTATATTGTGTTGTTTAAGTGTTCCCTATATTTTTTTGAGCAGTGTATATACTACATGTACATACATATATAAATGATGTCTCATGTTCCCTGAGCCACTCTTTCACAAGTTGAGTCCTGGCATTGTCATCTTGGAATATGCTCGTGCCATCAGGGAAGAAAAAAATACATTGATGGAATAACCTGGTCGTTCAGTATATTCAGGTAGTCAGCTGACCTCATTCTTTGGGCACATAACGTTGCTGAACCTAGACCTGACCAACTGCAGCAACCCGAGATCATAGCACCACCCCCACAGGCTTGTACCGCAGGCACTAGGCATGATGGGTGGATCACTTCAGCCGCCTGTCTTCTTACCCTGATGCGCCCATCACTCCCATCACTCTGGAACAGGGTAAATCTGGTCTTATCAGATCACATGACCTTCTTCCATTGCTCCAGAGTCCAATCTTTATGTGTGTGTGTAACCACCTTACTAGCTTGTGTGCACTCTTGCTTATTAGTTCACGTTTGGACTAGAGATTGAACTAGAAGTTGTATTTAGAGAGAGTTTCTGCTACTTATTTATAACAAGCTATAATTGGCATTCGGAGGTGTATGTGCCTGTCCTATTGTAAGTAGTACTCTTTTGTTTGTCACTCCACTACCTTTATATTATCTCTCACCTGAAACTATGTAAACAGGTTCATATTCATTTGTTGAGGTTTATCTGACTGATCTTTAGCTGCCTTTCAATGCATTTTTGGCTTCCACCAAACAAATGTATCAGGTCCATCATACCGTCCTCTTAAGTGTTGCGGCTTTTCCCTACGCAGGCTCCTAACAGTATGTTACCAACGTCCATTTCGGGCAACATCCTGTTTCACTGAAAGTACTTTGGTCATTAAAAGCTGCATACCTGTACTATTGTGTGAGCACCTGGTACTATTAAGTGTGCTGATCCTGCAGTTCCTCTAATATACACAAAATGCATTGAAACAATTGAATCCAAAGTTAACAGTGCCTGATTATTATTATTATTATTATTATTAAGATGTTGTTTGTGGACAAATGACCTAGTACCCAGTGGTGATATTTACTCTTTGAAACTGTTTACATTTTGTTGGGACATGCACCATAGTGAGTTAAGGTAAGGGCTACTACTTCGGATGGTTTGATATTTCTGTTCTTTTGAGATGCTGTATTTTTATTTGGGCAGGTATTATATACAGCTGGAAATTATGATGATATTATATTAAATTAGAATTATAAGCTTTCCTGTGCAGTCCTTTTGTTAATTCTGTGTGGAATGAGAGCAAACTACATTAGACGAAAGGATACAGCTACACATTGAAGTTTTGTTTGTTTTTATAGATTACAGCAAGTCATTCTGTCCTAAACCCCACCCGCAAGTCAGACATTACTGATTGATTTTTAGGACATGTAGTTACAGAATGTGACACTAACCTCGGGTGATTTCATACATTTCGGGAAAGTGAAAAGGTTGATGTATAGCCAGTTTTACTGTAATGAGTTAAGTGCCGACTTAAATGACTACAAAATGTGGTTTTATGGTAATTGTATGGAACATGTAAATCCTGTCTCATTTACTCATCGTGACTGTATTAGGAGTGTTACTATATTTGACATGGCATGCTTGGATTAGTATTGTAACTGCAGTCAATCCGTTGCAGGTCAATGGACAATGTCATTGTGCATTGGTCAAATGTCAATAGGAAAGAACTGGATAAGTGTAGTACTGTCTGTTGCTGAAATGATGCAGGATATTGGTTATTATAAGAAAAAACCATTACCAAACCTGGACAGATTGTTATAAAATTATAATATAATCCACTAGACTTAAGAACAATATGGAATTCTTGTTAGGATATTGTGATTCCAGTCTGGATGTCAAAAAAACTGACTAATACCGGTTCAAAAAGCTGCTTTGTTATGGAACATATTTTACGTATATTACCTGACACAGATTTTTTTACATGAACATTAGGATGTCCTTTGGATTCAAAGTTATTGTGAGGATGCCAGTTGGGGGGTCACAGCATAAGGTACGGGCCACAGCTCAAACCTCTGTAGTCGGTATAGTATCAAAATTTGATTTACCAAATCTTTAATGAACTGATATGCCTTTATGAAGAAAAGAATGAATCCAGTATCTCTAAACAATGTGATCATTCTAGTAGGGCTGCAACAACGAATCGATAAAATCGATAATAATCGATTATTAAAAGCGTCGACCACGAATTTCATTATCGATTCATTGTGTTGCGTGATTTATGTGTCTCCCGCCTTATCATATCCGCTTACGTTACTTGCGGCACTTGCGGTCAGCGCTGGAAAAAAACACGAGCGATTGAACGGAGCGAGGCGGAGCCGGCGCGGACGCGGAATCTTCAAAATAAGTTAGCATTAAGGCTATGTCCACACGTACACGGGTATTTTCTAAAACGGGGGTTTTCAAATTCGTTTATAAAAAACATCCCGTCCACACAAGCACTATTTAAACAAAAAACTTCATCCACATGAAAACGTAAAAACGCACACAGTCGCTGTCAAGAGCAATGCCAAACCAGCAGTCCTATATGCCGGCGAAGCAGCTCACTCAGCGACAACAGCGATGTCCTATGCATATGAACATTTTCTCGCCGTTGTTCTTCAACAACCGCTTTGTTTTGAAAGCTGTCTCACCAACAAGAGGTCCGACCGGGTCTCGTCCCAAACCGGCGACGCTGGGGGCGGGAACTGCTTCGTGGGTGTGATGGATATAGTAGTGACCTCCGTAGCGCATTCTGACGCCTCTGTTCTTCAGTGTAATGAAAACGTAATAATTGTAAATATATTTGTAGATTTGTAACAAGTTCGGTCGGTCAGCAGTGTTACAAGCTGGCACTATTTTGGCTACGTCCGCTATTGCACAAAAATCGCCTCATGTAAACAAAGGAGATAACGGCGCAACAAATGGCGTTACAAGCAAGAAACTCCATTTTCCCAGTCCAACGCTGAAAACGGAGTTTCCGAAAATCTTCACCCTGGAAAAGGAGTTTTGCAAAAAAAAAAGTCCGTTTTCAGTGACCTAAACGCCGTTTTCGTGGTGGACGAATGGTCAAAAACGCATAGAAAAAAGCTATGTTTTTTAAAAATCCACCCGTGTTCCTGTGGGACAGGGCCATAGTCTCTAAAAAGAGAGCCAGCCTTTAGCCAGGAGCATGTTGACATGATAACATTTTTGGATTGCAATGCAAAGTTCCTAAAGAAAGGAGTGAATGAGTTTGTATGTAGTGTTTGCATCAGAGATGCCACTTATTTTTCTTTATTATTTAATTTGTTATTTTAATTTATTAATGAATTAATTTATTATTATTCATTTATTGTAAGCACTTATTTGCTCTGTTATTTAATGTTATGTTTCTGAATAAAGACATGGAAAGTTTTTTTTTTTTTTTTTTAACCCGATTCATCGATTAATCGAAAAAATAATCAACCGATTAATCGATTATTAAAATAATCGTTAGTTGCAGCCCTACATTGTAGATCATGAGTGATAAAATAAACGACAATCTGCCTTAATAGAGAGATTGCGCAGAACCACCATACTAAACACGTTTTATTACTGCACTAAATAGGTTGACATGTTTTTTTTTATCCACCAGACACTTCTCTATTAGCTAGTCCAGCTGTAAATTTCATTTACAGACACACAAATATACTAATAATAGCCAAGAGTGGGTGGGTTCTTGAAATTAATTTGTTTGGCAACACAGTAACATGGATACTGACACAAAGGAGCTCGTGACAGAACAAATTCATCATCAGTACAATGGAGCAGGTTTGGATTTGTAAACTCTGTTTACATTTTGTTGCACATTTATTAAACTTTATGTAAAAGTTTTCTCTAAGTCTAGGAGGTCTCTGATATTACTGTTCTACTATAGTTTTGTTCATACAGCATTTTTTTTTTTGACTCGTGATTCAACCTAAAAACTGTGGTATGATATTATTATTCACAAAATGTGAACATCTTAAAATTTATGTTTAATGTCCCCTATATACAATTTGTGACATAAAGAGTGGGTTTGTTAAAAAAGGTAGGGACGGTATCAGGGCCGATATTGACAGCTTGGTATGAAATAGAATTTGACGTGCCAATCACCCTGACACCTTTTACGCTTCTAATGTAGGATGTTAAGAGACAAGATGGCACGACTCCATCATGGTTTTGATTTTTGCATAACTTTTTGCATAGCTTGGTTACCCTGCATTTACTTTAACAAGCTACATGTCACGGTTTGTCGTGCTTGGATGTAGTGTCTGTTAGCACTGTCCTCATATACACCCCCACTTCATTAGGTACACCCATTCAGCTGCTCATTAACACACATATCTAATCAGCCAATCACGTGGCAGAAACTCAGTCCATTTAGGCCTCTAGGCATGGTCAAGACGACCTGCTGAAATTCGACCGTGGCATGGTTGGTGCTATCGGTATATTTCAGAAACGACTGGGATTTTGAACGCAAAGCCAACTTTTAGGGATACCAGAGAAGAAATGGTCCAAAAAAGAGAAAATATTCCAGTGAGGGGCAGTTTCTGTGGGCAAAAGTGCCTTGTTGATGCCAGAGGTCGGAGGAAAATGGCCAGCTTCGCTGAGGGTGCACATTGTCAGCTGTCTCATAGTATCTAGTGCTGAACTTTAGAGTATACAATAAACAGCATTTCATAATGAACCATGCATAAAATTTAATTTAAGGGTGTAGGTAGAGCTAACAAGCCCTTCATAGGGGGTATATTCTGATTTGGGTAGCAGTTAGAGGAAGCTGCAATACTGCATATGTTATAGCGGGGACTTTTGTATTATTGGACGTTTGGCACAGCAGGTTTGAACTCTATATACACACAATCCAAATTTATGTAGTGACTAATAATAATAGAATATTAAACCATTTAATAGTAGGGTGGGCAATTTTGGTATTGTGATAGGACGATATGTTATTCTGAGCATATTACGAGTAGTTAGTCTTTAAAGAACACTGCATATTATGAATATAAATCCCTTTACTAATTATGGGCTAATACTTGAATTGTAGTTTTTAAGAATACTGTTGCTACTGATGCATTTTGTTTGCGATCACATTTATCACGATAGATATAGTCTCTCGTGAAAGTGTCTTTAAATACTGTGATATATTTTTACCACTCCTAATTTATAGTAGTTTAATTAATCATGTACAGTTTGTATTGGGCTATTTGAGGTAAGAAATTAATTAAAAGTTTTATTTCAAACTACAGTGCGTAAGAATGAGAGAGCGTTGTCCTGAAGAGCCAGATTTACTGCCTCACAGGTGTTCCAGCTGGTGAGGGTGATGATGATGGGCGCATTATTACCCCGGACACTGAAATGACAGAAGAAGACAAATAGTGCCCATTTGGGCATTGCAGTGATCAAAGGTGTGGCGTATGCTTGCCCTGAAGGTCTGCTGTGGTATCGGCGTGGGATTGTGTGTAGATCTTGTTATGTTAGTGCTCTCACTCTTTCTCTCTGAGTGTGTGTGTGTGTGTGGGCACGGAGATCTGGCAGAGGAGCAAACGCCCACTCCAAGCAGTGCATATACATCTGATTGCTCAGCCCCTTTGGAAGTGTTATTTTTTTTAGTTGTTTTTTTTCTACAGGAAGGTAATACTTAAATCGTCTAATCCTGCCTCTGGATTTCTAATCATTTCTACTCTGATTTGAAGAGGTTCCTCTATCCCTCCTTTTTTTTTTACTCTGCATATTTGAATCTTAAACAAACCAGTCTGGCTTTTGCCTTTGAGCTGATTGTTGTCGTGTTTGCCGGCGCAGATAGGTGGCAGCCTTCTCTTATGGAGCGGAAGCTATCTCTGTCATACTCCACCCCTCCCTCTGTCTTCTGCTCTTCTCTTTCTGCCGCTCTCACACTTCCTCTGCTTGTTCGTGGAGAATCACAGTGCTACAAATTAACCTGTCACTTCATCATTTGACAGGATCTTCATTTTTATTCATTAGGATGTAGGCCCGGCCGCGTCTGTGGTCATTTGCCTGTGCTCTTACTCGTTCTGCTTCAGCTTTCTTCTCGATCCCCTCCCATTCTCCTTCTTTCTCCTTTCCTTTTTTTTCCCCTTCTCCCCCATTTCTCTGGATGGGGTGGTAAAATGCGATACCATTAGCCCTTGTTATGCGTGCACCCTACGTGGATGCCCCTTGAAGGGGACAGGGAAGGAAAAGCACTAAAGAGCTGCTAAGCTGTTGGTGATGAAAAGATAAATGAATGCATAAGTAACCGGGGGCTCGTCCATGTTTGCCCAGATCAAGGCGAAATCCGGGAGCTTTAGAGAACATTCACGTAGACCCCTGTGGAAATAATATGACGTAGCTCTTTCGAATGGAAGGCCAAATGGAAAGCCTGCTGTACTCCACTGTATCGGCTCGGGTTGCTGGGCTGTCGCATTGCCCTTCGTCTCTTTCTTGCTACGTCGCCACTTTGAAAATACCGGACTGTTGGGGGAAAATGGGAAGTATCTGAAACCCTATACTATACTATACTATACTATACTGTACTACACTACAATATGCATAGGCTCACTGGGTCATTTTGTAAAACTATATAAGAAAATTAGGTCCTCTATAAAACAACACAAAGAAAACCCACATTATTCAGTCTTCACCATTTTAAGTTATTTTAAATATACCTGCCGTTGGGTTACAATATTGTTGTTTCTTCCAGCCGGGCTAAACTGTACACAGTTCATACTGAGAGTGCTTTTAAAAACTGTAAAATACCCGGCGCCGAACACCACCCCACTGGCAATACAGGTCTATAAAAATGCACAGATTTAGCAGAGAAAAAAAGAATTACAGACCCGTCTTGGAAAAAATATGGGGTTTATATATAGAATTGAGCCCGAAATAAAAATACGTAAAGTCCAGTCCAGCTGGCGAGATGAGAAGTGGAATGAGCTTTAAGAAAAAGGAAAACGCCATTTCATTTCTCCTTTCTCTTTCACATCTAGTCTTTGATGAGCCCAAAGGCAATGATGGTTTGTTTTTCTTCTATCCCCCACCCACCCCACTCACCCCACCCACCATTTCACTCTCACTTTCTCAATACTGACCAAAAATAGTGTGTGAAATATTTAAGTCTCGATGTGTGGCGGAGGCGAATAATAACCAATTCTCCGGACTATTACTGGACACCTGGAGACCGCTGGTCTTCCTTTTCTTCTTCTCGTCTTCTGTCAAAAAGGGCTACTCGCCGCTAATGTTAGCAAACCCTCTGTGGTCGACCCACGTAAGCAGATTATGGGTAATTGTGTGTGTGCAGACTGGAGGAAAGGCGAAAGGCAATAGGCGGGAGGGCCGAATGGTTAAGGCTCTGAATGAAATTTAGATCCCTGCTGGCTGTTTTGTGGTGGCCCAGAAGCTGCGCTGAGAGGTCGGGTCCTGCGGAGGGGCCCCTGCCCCATCAAGTCGCACGCATGCTGTGAAGGGGTTTGATCGGAGCTGTGGCAGCTCTGTTCGTGATCAAAAATGTAAACCCTCACACAGCTGCAGAAGCATGCGCAGATCTGGTTTACATCGGCGCTGAATGGGCTTTGTGTTCTGTTTGCCTTTAGTCCGAGTAGTGGAAAGATGAAGATGGCTATAGGGCATAAAATCAATGCTAAATCGAGATCAGAATGGGGTCTGATTGATTATTTTTTTGACATTCCAGTTCAATCCGTACGGTGAGAAAAAGATATGAGATTGGTATCACAATATGTAAACGTCATGATGCACTTCTGACACCAACGCCGTTAAATGTTGTGGTTGGACAGTGAGGTCTGTTTTACCGATCACTGAATTTTTTTTTCAATTTGATGTAATTTTTATAATATATAATTGAATAACTTGTAAATTGTTTTTACTTAGTTCATAGACTTTCATAGAGTTGTGTCTACTTTTAATTAGCAGAGCAAATATAAAAAATCTGTAAATATTCCAATTATAGAGGGGCATTATAAATATTTGGGGTATTTGAATTTTTTTTTTTTTTTTTTTTTAAACCTTCAGATATATGAGAAAACTTCTCATAGTTCTGAATTGATAAACATAAGTGGCTAATATTCCATGTAATATAGATTGTTACAGAAATGTTATAATTGGTAAACAGACTCAGATGCGCTAAGATATACCTCAGTGAGGCCCATTCTAACAAAAATATTTATTATTATTATTTATGTATTTATTTATTTTTAAATCCTCCACTGTATATATAAAAATTATAATGGTCCTACATCTTATACTAAACATAAATAACAAAAAAACCCCAAATATGATCTATAATAAGCAAATATAATTTCAATTCTAAATATTTATTATTATTATTTAGATATTTATTTATTTTTATTTATTTATTTTCATTTTTATATTACTTTGGGGTACAAATCGCAAATTATTAAGGTTGTAATGGTCCTAATGTCAAATCTTTGCTCAGAAAATTGGCAGGAACTAAGAAAATGCACTCCTGAAACCAGTGAAACTCTGATTAACACATGGCTGGTGTTCAGAATCTTCCAAAATATCTCCTATCTTGTTTTTTCTTCAAAGATTAGTTGTTAGTTGGTAAAATGAGTCCACCACACTCATGTTTTGGCCTAGTCAGAGTCCAGATTTTAACCCTGTAGAGAATTTGGTCTTACATCGAACACAAACTAACTGTGAAACATTTTTCGGCTACTGGGATTGGATGTAGATATTAGGAGATAATCTAAAATTTGAGACAATGCTCCTATATAAATATATATAAATCTGACTTGACTTGACTACTTGTCGACTGTTTGAAGCCATTACCATTTAGTGGAACATTTAGTTTCTTTTTATTTTAATTTATTTCATGTCTTTATTGATTTTATGCATTGTAATGCATTCCTTTGCTTTATTCAAGCTTTTAATCATTAATTACATACGAATATTGATGTAAAAAACAGTCATTTGGTGTTTGGGAACGGATTAATCCTATTTACATTATTTTTTAATGGGGAAGTTTGATTGCGAGTTCGAATGGCCTTCTGGAGCCAATTGAGTTTGAATTCTGAGGTTCCACTGTATTCATAAGAACTGTAATGTCCCTAAACCTCATTATTCTTAACATAAATATCCATAATAACCTATATAATCTATAATAAGCCTATACATTTGCGCAAATCTACTCATTCTGATCAGCCTAATCATGTTCTGATATGTCATGTTGCTGTTGCTGACTATAGGAAGGTCATACTTAGGAGAAATGGTTTATTGATCTCTAACGTCTGAGGTCTTAAGAATTATAATAGGAAGTAAAAATGTCTTATATACATCTTATTCACGTCTGAATGAGAGAACTAGTATGAGAAAACCCTGCGACACCTTCTGACAAGGATTTTCGTTTTCAGTGAGGGTTTCAAGTTTTATAAAGATACAAAGATAAGAATGACTGTATTGACACTACAGTATTGTATTATTTTTTTCTTATTGTGTTTTACTTAATATTATTGTTGAAACTACAAAAAAATGTGCCAAGTATATAAACTATTATGTGACTATGGTAATGTCTGGTCCATTTTGGTCAATGTGTTGTTTCACAGAACGTGACATGGACTTTAAACGACGCTCACTTGTACTTTTAAATACTTTAAGAGAAAACGTTCGGATGATGATTGGGTAGCCAGACCTTGGCAGGATGACCCTACAAACGAGAGAGTGACCTCGCCAGCACACACTGATTTTTAAGCTCAGTCCCACCATGCTTGGACTAATACTGTCTTTGTAGGAATGGTCACGCCAAACGCCATGTACAGAGATGAATGTCTGGATGTCAAGTCGGGTCTTGTTTTGTCATCCTGATATGTCTTTACAAGGTCTGATTAAACCGTTGAAAGTTGACCAAATACTTTTTAGCTCTTAGATGCATGATGACGTGTTCAAGTGTTTCAAGCACCAAATGGATCTGGATTTCATGGATGAAGTTGCCAGCAAGCCTAATTTGTATATGTCTGGATTAGGGCTGTGTAACTGTGTGTGTGTGTGTGTGTGTGTGTGTGTGTGTGTGTGTGTGTGTGTGTGTGTCCACTGTGTCTTAATAGACGTGCTGAGCTGAATGCAACCTCACATCTCAGTGGCTCATAATGGCTAGTGTGGAGTCTTTAGCCTGGCTGAATCTTAAGCCTTTGCTTATGGATAATTGCACTCCCAGCCCCTTTTACCTCCCCTTTTCGCAGCTGAAAACCAAGCTCATTGCAGCCCATAAAGAAATTTCCCCCACTGAAGAAGAGAGAGAGAGAGAGAGTGCCAGGGGGTGAGAGAGAGAGAGAGATAGAGAGAGATAGAGAGAGAGAGAAAGAGAGGGGGACAGATCCTAAGTTGTCCTTGTGCATAAAAGTAGATTCGCACTTCAACACCTTTTCAAATTAATATTTGTGATGGGTCTATTCTGCGGCCACGGTTTCTGTTCTGTGCCCTTTGTTCCTACGTTTGATGTAATGGAGGACAGCACAAAAGGAGAGCGGGGAGAGTGAGGGAAAATGGTAGTTAAGTGGGCTTAAGGGCTGTTTCAGGCTCAGCTGAAAGACGGCGACGTGAATAGGAGGCGCGAGAGCTTGGGCCCTGGATCCCGGCTGTAAACACACAGGTCCGGCACAAAGGTGCTCCGTAAATGAGCACAGACAAACTGAAGGGTGCCCAATAGCAAGCTCCTCAACTTCCCTCAGCTGACCAATCCACGCTCAGCGCCATGGTGTCACTCCAGTCGCCGAAAACCAACTAGTGAGCCTGATTTTAAGGCTTTGGTTCCCCCTCCATCTTCTTTTCTTTCCTTTTTTTTTCCTCTGGATTCAACCCCCCATCTCTTCCCCCCGCCTCTTCTCTCCCAGGCCTAGCCTCATCCCCGGCGCTTGGGCGGTTAAACTCTTTTGTTTGGTTAATTGCGATGAGTATAATATACTAGTCTCTCAGAGGTCCACGAGACAATTAGACAGTTGCCCGTTTTTAATGAGACAGCACCCAGTCACACACTAGCTCCTACATTCAGCCAGGCATCGCGGGCCTTTCTGTCTTTTTCTTGTCTTGAAGGGGGTGGAAAGGGCCGATTGCCCGCAAGTCGCGGTCCCCTCCGAGTAATAGAGGTGTGGAGAAAAAAGGGAGTCGGGGGAGAAAAATGCAGAATAAAAGAGGGGTATTTTGTCCTCAATCAAACTCTCATGGGCGACTCCCGTGTTTGGGAGAGGTGGTGCGAGTCTAGCAGGCTCTGGGAATGGCCAGGTAATGGGCAGCTATTATCTCCAGCTCTGGGAGTGAGACGTGCACTTTTCCATTGTCACCGCCGTGAGCACGAGTGATGAGGTCCAGCCTGCTTTTGCGCGCTCGCTTCTTCCGAAAGGTGCCTCGTTTAAAACGGGTCCAAACGGTCCGTTCGTTGGGCGCTCTTCGCGCCTGCCAGAGGTTCATTCATAATTCTGGTTCATGTTGTCAAATGATTTTAATTCACGCTCTCGAATCTGCCGAAGTTTGCCTCTTTGCACGGGTTCTTTGGTCCTGCCTTTTTCTCCGGCACTAATCACACTGGTACAACAAAGACGGGCTCCATTATTGCATCTGTGGCCGAGAAGAAAGGAAATGAGAGAGGGACAGGGGTTGGTCGCTGCCTGACACGGGACAATTAATCTTCCCGTAAAGCCTTGTCAGCTAGCTAAGACGGACACAAATGGATGGCCGGCATTAGCCGGCGAGTGTAGGTAGGGATTTTAACAAGCATTTACGAGAGTCCATTTTCCCTCTAATGAAGACGAGAATAAGTGACCCGCCGTGTCGGCAACATACACTTAAGACCGTGTCCCCGTTCATTGACTGCGGATGGACCGAGTGAGTCAGCGCTGTACAATAAAGCGTCTCGTTTGGGTGCTAATATCTCTGTCAGGCTGGAGATCTAAGGGCGTCGTAGAGGCTTGTCAGGTTGAGGATAGTGGAGTTTGCCCTCACACGGTGGCCTCTGCCTGTCCTCTCAGTCTACTGCTGCTTAGCTTCTCAAATTAATTAAAGTGAAGCTGAGCGGAAGGCAAAACATTGCGGCTTGAAACAGCGACCCTGCCTTCCGACAAGCTTGTTTATGCAGGGACTATGAATACCTCGGCCACAGAGCCGCTGTGAACTTTTAACAAGCCTTCCCAGACCTGAGCGAGAGATGAGAACGGTGTTTGGTCAGAGGCTCAGTGGAGAGCTGACCTAAAGTGGCATTGATTATTAGACCTACAGAGAGAGGCGGCAAAGCCGGCATAAGATGAGGAAAGCATCGAGGATGAAAGGCTGTTGCTGAAGCAGCGCGGCTCTGTGCTGCTGGATGTTTGACAGGAGTGCTCA
The DNA here is from genome assembly GCA_025084515.1 of Ancistrus triradiatus. Lineage (NCBI taxonomy): Eukaryota > Metazoa > Chordata > Actinopteri > Siluriformes > Loricariidae > Ancistrus > Ancistrus triradiatus. Next base: position 180,284 of record JAJAGP010000313.1, read on the forward strand.
GGCCAGGTCATAATAACGGGGCTGTTACAGAAGACTGATAGATGGTGGAGTACCTCATACATCAAACACAATATAAGCCCTCATATTTCTTTCTCGTGGGATGCCCTGAACGCACCCTCGCACTGCTGACTCTATTAATGTAGGGCATTTTAAACACTGTGCTATTCAAATAACTATTGTTTAAGCAAATGCCATTCAAATAGCAGAACGAGAGATTTATATAAAACATGAACACCCTGATATTTGTTTATTGGATTCGGCCACAACAACAGGTCTAACTGACCAATGGTGGTTGCAATGGCCTGGACTTGCTCTGTTATATTTGACTGGATAATGTTTTGAAATTCAGTTGGAATATTTTAGTTACATAAATTCAAGACAAATGGAGTGTGGTAGCCTAGCGGGTAAGGTACTGGACTATGGACCAGAAGGTCCAGGGTTCAAATCCCACCTCTGCCAACCTGCCACTGTTGGGTCCGTGAGCAAGGCCCTTAACCCACAATTGCTTGGATTGTAAGACTGTATCAATTGTAAGTCGCTCTGGATAAGGGCGTCTGCTAAATGCTGTAAAATGTAAATGAGTGCCACTGGGCCTGTAATGCACTACATAGGTTTCACAGCTTCATTGTGGAGACATTATATTATCTTTCTATTTATATTTAGCTTCTGTTTATTGAAATTATTACTAAAACCTTATTAGTTAGGTAACTTTGTTCAATTCATACATACATCATCTAGGCTGCCCAAGCAGGTTGAGGTGTTTTTCCTTGCCACTGTCACCCAGGTGCTCAGTTAGACTTTGGACCTAGATTTCTATAAAGCTGCTTCACAATGTTTGCAGTGTTGTAAAACAGTAGTTAATAGGAAGCCATTTGAGATCTGATCTGCTGTGAACATACATTAATGAATTTGATAATAATGGTGTTTTGACTTACTTTAAGAAATGATGCAAATCCCCTTTTATGTGGTTAACATTACAGCTAATGCTCACTTTCTGTGGTAGTTTAACAATTTTTTCTTGAAGGCCATTGAGTATAAAACCATTTCACCACTTAAATTGCATTTTGAGGGTACTGAATGGAGAATGGAGATCTTTTTTAACCCTGCTGTTAACACTGGTCACTGGAACATCTCTGCATGCCTTTTACAGACCTGTATGTAACACATGTTAATCCATGAGTATAAACCACTATAGGCACTACTTTTAGGAAGGATTTTGGCTACACTAACCACCTATGGAAATGCTGCACGTCTTATTCGACTACCAAATTAAACAAACAAATGCTACGATGATACGTATTTTTACTAAAACCTTATTAATTAGCTAACTTTGTTCAATTCATACATATATTCTATAGCTGGCCCAAGCAGATTGAGGTTACTTCCTTATAAATTGTGTGGAGCTTTTCCTTTCCACTGTCACCCTTGCCCAGTTAGGGGTTTGGGGCGAGATTTTCGTAAAGCTGCTTTGAGACAATGTTCCATTGTCAAAAGTGCTATATTAATAATATTTGACTTTGATCAGCAGTTAATAGGAAGCCATTTGAGATGTGATGTTCTGTGATGATGTTTGACTACTGCTGGTAAATATATTAATGGATTTGATTTAAAAAAAGGTTCAAATTCCCCCTTATCTGCTAATGCTCACTTTTTGTGGTAGTATAACAAATTATTACTTGAAGGCCAATGAGTATAAACCCATTTGACCACTTAAATTGCATTTTGAATATATTGAGTGGGGAATGGAGATCTTTTTTTACCCCTACTGTTAACACCGGTCTCTGCATGTCATTTACAGACCTGTATGATGTAATCCATGAGTGTAAACCATTTTAGGCACTACTTTTAGAAAGGTTTTTTGGCTACTCTAACCACCTACGCAAATTCTGCATGTCTTATTCGACTACCAAATTAAGTAAACAAATGCTACGATGACTGGAGATATTTGAATAGCCATGCCAGGCACCAAACAGCCTAACTCAGTGCAAAACTTCTTTTTTCCACTCTCCTTGGCAAATGTGGTTTACATAAGCTCTGTGAACACGAGAAGTCTATGGCAAGGTGTTGTCTGGTCACCTCAGCTCGATTCGTGGTCCAAGACCCTTGGACATTTCAGCCTCCTGTCCCAAAGCCTTTGAATTGTTAATGCTCGCCTCTCTTTGGCAGCTGCTGAGGAGAAAGGAGAGATGGGCAGAGACACTGGAGTCCACGTTTTTTGGTTAATGAATTAGCTGTGAAGTCTCTGCCGTGCTAGGTACTTGAGTAGGGTTTGAAAATTCTCATTTGTAAGCTCGGGTGACGGTATGTTATGGCTCGAGTTGATTTGTTATGACTGCGAAGCACCGAGGAATGCAGTTCATTTCTTTACGCACACTTTGTCCTGGCTTACTATGAAGAAGAAAAGCTTGTTAGAGGTACGAGGTGACCGGCCCTTAGGTAAGCCGAGCCTGACTTAACCAGACTGCGCAAGACGGCAAGCCGAGGAAGCATTTGTCATTACCATCGGCGTCTTCTTGACCCGCGGTGTCATGGCTCGCAAAACCTGGCTTGTTTGGTTCTCGTTACTCACTCAGTGTCAGTCTGAGTCTTACAAGGCGAGAAGACGACGAGGTTGAACAACAAGCACGATGACGCTTCCCAGTCCCCCCCACAACCCACCCTTCTTACCCCACCTCGAATTTCCATTCTCGGCGGCCAAACATTTTTAATTATATCTTCTCTGAAGTAGTGTGCCTCAGTAACCAAGGAGCTGACATTGATGCATGTGCTGATAAATCTGCAAACACTGGAAACGAGATTAACAAAGATTTTGAGGAAAGGGTGACAGCTAATTTTGCGCAGTGGTCCTCGCCTCATTCGGGAGTGATGTTTTGATAGAGAACCACCTGAGAATTCGCATTTTGCACGGCGGAGGGGCGGGGGGGGGATATTAGGTGTTGCGCCGCATATGCACTTTTTAAAATTGTTTTGCTTTCCTCACATTCCTGAATTCAGTTTGCTCGCTCGTCTGTGCGAGTTTATTGAGGGGATTTTGGGCGGCGCGCTGCGAAGGTCTTGGGTTTCTGACAGGCGGACACTCCGAGTTGCTTGTCAACTGGTGTTAAGTACGGCGCGGGTAATTCCGCGTTCCAATAAAACCCCGCACGTGGGTGCGAAAATGAGAGGCGAAAAACGTGCTTCGTAATCTGATTTAATACGCCGCGCTTTTTCTCTTTTCCCACCCAGCGTTTCCAGTCCTTGCTCTTAGTGAGGCGCTGAAATCATTACAATCCTGTCCTATCACCTCTGATCTTCAGTTGCAGGGATCTTCCAAAGCAGCGTCCCATTTATCAGGCAGCGGTGATCTGATGTGCAGTGATGGAGTTGTGTATTGAACGTGACCCACCTCTGTGTTTCTGAGCACGTTAGCCATGTTTAAAGAGCGATATGCAGTCCGGAGTGAAAGGTATCTCTCGGCTTTATCGTTTCTTTTAGGAGAGACGAGACAAGCAGATAACAATCATATCTGCCACCGCTGATTCCTCACATCTCTGACGAGTGTGTGTGTGTGTGTTAGGAGAGAGGGGGGAGCATTTCAGAGACCACTGCAAGGCCTCCTTTCTCCAACCAATTTTGTGTCTATATGGCAGAAACATCTTGTAGTTATCTTTCTTCTCCCTAGTTCTTTTTTTTATGCCGGCTCTCCTTTTGTCTCTTTTTTTCCCTCTTCTCTTCGCTGCCTCCCCTCTCCGAATCAGCTCCCCATCTTCATTTGTAGGCAGCTGACAGCTTCTTTCACTTTTCTTTGTCAATTTTTTCTCTCTCCTCTTTGTCTCTTTTCTTCTTTTCTCGCCCTCCATCCTTCTCCATCTGCTTTCGCTTTTGTTTGCTCAGACCCTCTCTCATCCCAACTTGATAATGAGGAATGCGGTGTGACCCTGACCTCCATTGGCCCAGTGACACCTTTTGACCCCAGCATGTGACCTTCAGTCTCTGTTTTGACAGCTTGATTAATTACCCACTGTTATGATTTATGAGTAAGCAGTATGTAAAAATAATAGACAACAGGTGGTCTTGGAAAAAGTTTTTTTTTTTTTGCGAAGGTCTGCGATTGGCGGTGCGATTTTATTTCATCTCTCGTCCTTTGTTTTTTTGGACCTGCTGAGGTAGTTAAGTTGTTTGAATGGAAACTTGTCCATTGAGTGATGTTACTGATCCAAACCTGCATCTGATAATACTTTTTACATAACATTACACCTGACGTTAGACTTCAGATCTTCTCTGGTGAAGACCTAACCCAATATTCGTCTATTGATTTAGACTTGGAAGCTTGAAATGGTATCACTTTTGCCATGTTCATGAAAAAATGTTGCCTTTGCCAGTCAGACTGGCGTTTCCAATTCCACTATAAGAGTGTTTACGTGTCCCGAAGGTGGTGGCACCCATAAAAAAATAGGTTGTCAGTCAATGCCAAGTGTAATTATGGTCATTTTTGACATGTGGGGACTTTAAATGTCAATTTACCTTCACGTCTGATATAAATGAACCCGGTTTCTAGCGTCACTGCCTTTACATTGTCTAGATAAAAGACTACCTGTTAGCTAGCTAAATTGTTAGCTTCAATCGATCTCAACCTCATGTAGCCAGACAGAAACAAGTATGTCAGGCCTCAGTTGCCTAGCAACACTTTTCTCACAGCTTTGCGTATTTGAATGGTGAGCATATTGTGAAATTTGCCTTTTCGTGGAAAAATGGTTAAACGACCAAACCAATGTTCTGAATTCGATCTATTCGGTGTTAACCCTACGTGAATCTTGGAACATCTTGCAAGCCTCAATATGTGTAGACTGGTAATTTGTATGTTAGTGGTCTGATTATTATTGGAATTTGGCAGTTTATTCAAGTGCCCATGTATTTCTTGTCCTGGAGCCCTAGGATTTAGCTCAGTAATTGGTTTATTTATATTTTCTATGTAGTTTTTCACACTGTAACCCCACAGATTTTTGGTCAGGGTTGCGAATGCTTTGACACCTTTCCCCGGAGAACACGGTGCAGGCGTATCACAGGGACTAATTGGTTTATTCAGTGCATGTATACTATTAGTACATATTTTTCTACGTCTGTGTAAGTGTGGACAGCAGGAAAAACTAGGAGTGCCAAAGTTAATAACGTAATATATGAAGACTTCCAAGCCCTCATTGGGTCGGACACTTCCTTATACCCATTGCTCGTACCTGTGTGACAGCAGATTCCTTGACATAACTACAACAGTGCATTACACGGCACACAAAGAATAACTGTAAAATAAAATTAACGTTGCGCATTAAATATTGTGACTCATTCTGTCAGACAAGACGCAATGAAATGCAACAAACAAGATAAGACGTTGAAAGTAATGCTGTTCTGTCGGTATTTATGGTTGTGTGGTGCCGCTTAAAGAAAAACTATTTCTTTAGGGTCAAATAGGACCAAGCGAAAAATGTGATTGTGATAAAAATGAACAATTAACGCAGTTAAATGTTTTAATCATCTTACAGCCCTAGAGAAAAAACACTTATCTCTATATTTGGATCAAAATAAAGACTAATTAAAATGTAATAAAAAATGATGAGTACTGCAGCTAAAAATCTGCAGTTATTGACCTTGACTCAGTTATTTCAACAAGACAACACAAAGCAACGTGGCAAAAGTAAACAGACTCCATCGAATTAGGCGGAGAATTAAACAGAGTATGTATATGTACATACATATCCTCAATAAATAAATGACCTAGTATAATATTTTTGTCTTATTTGTATAACTGGGTTCTCTTTATCTACTTTTAGGACTTGTGTGAAAATCTGATGATGTTTTAGGTCATATTTATGCAGAAATATAGAAAATTCTAAAGGGATCACAAACTTTCAAGCACCACTGTGTGTGTATGTGTGTATGTGTATATGTGTGTATGTGTGTATATATATATACACATATATATATTCCCATCAACACAGTATGTTTAAAGCATAATGATGATTGGAGACCACCAGCTTATTTTTTAAGATCTGCTTCTTTTTGCGCTGCAATAACAGAGCAGAGGTCAAGGGATTCCACTTTAACCTTTGACTCCAGGGGGTGGCCACAGTGAGTGGTGGTCACTAAGATTAATACCCCATAGGACAGTCATTATTCTTACTCAGCCAGAGGTAGATTACAAGGGAATATGAAGTTTGAGACCACAAGTACCTCTCAAGTATAAAATGACCTTTTTAATCAGTGGCTAAACGTCTGCTTTGGTGCTAAATCCTAATGCCGAGCTGCAGGTTTAAGCACTCCTGTTCTCTGCTGTGTTATGTGACCATAAGTGGTTATGGAGATAATATTAGTGTTGGACATGTGTATGTCTGGGGTAATTGTATCAAGAGAGGAAGCGTTCTCGTAATTAGCTTAGCACTACCACTCTGTCCTTTACAGTTGACCAGCTGGACTGCTTCAGTGTGATCAAGTCTAATTTGTTTCTAAAAAGATTTGACAATTTGTGATTTATGCCTGGTCATAAATCACTCCACATATATTGTGAAACGATTGTCAATTAGTAAGCCTACTCACCTTCTTGGTTAAAACTGTTAAATGGGCAAGTCATGTGTGAAATTTGTTGCCAAGTGAACAAATAAATACAGTCCTAGACGATATTTGAACACCCACATATCAAATTACTTGTATAGAAATTTGAATTTTAGAAAAGTAGGTAAAGTAGAACCCAATTAAACAAATTAGATAAAATTATATACTTGGTCAATTACTGAGGAAAATGATCCCATATTACATGTCTGTGAATGGCAAAAGTATGTAAAACTTTGCTTTCAGTATCCATTTTGACCCATTTCTCCATACAGATATGTTCTACATAGAGAACTCGGATCAGGTCCTTTCTTTTTACTCAAATTCCATTTTTTTTTCTTCCATTTTTGTTTTTTTATGGATTTTTTTCTCCAATTCATTTTTTAGGTTTTAACAGTGTTGTTCTTTAAGAAAATAACTACCATTAAATGAACATGTCGCAAAATGGCACCTTTGTATTTAATTAAATTGCTGCTATACTATTTAGTGACATCAAAAAAGTCAGGGTTTGTACAAGTGCAATTTGTAACTTAAATGATTCTATTTCAACAAACTTCAGATCCTTAAGTAACACCTTCTTAACATCGACATGCATCAGAACCGATCTCATAAACAAACCCGCGAGTGGCTGAGCCGTGTTTAAAGCTCCGTACAGGAACTGAATTCTGAATTAATGAAAGCACCGTGCTGTTCACCTGTTGCTGTTTTTGTATCGCTGTCGGCGTTGTGAGCTGCACAAGTTAAATGTGATCGCCACAGAATCTCACACTCACTTTTAGATTTTCAAATTCTGCGTTTCCATCTTTATGCGTTTTTATTCTTCAGTTATGCTATTCTGTCCATATTCTCCACATTGTGGAAATCATTTCAGTTAAAGTTCAGGACTTTGACTTGGCCAAAAATCTTCTTATTTAACCATTCGTTGGTGGAACGTTTTGTGTGCTTAGAGCCGCTGTCTTGCTGGATGACCCACACTTTCGTAAGATGCAGTCCACAGACGCATGTCCTAATATGTTCCTTTAGAGTTTGCTGTTATAATTTAAACTTAATCGTTCTGTCAATGATGGCAAGCCATTCTGACCCAGATGCAGCAAAACAGGCACAATCCGTGATACTACCACCACCATGATTAGTGTCTTTCTCCTTGCAGCCCTGCCATGATCACCATTGTTGTTTAGTGTCCTCCTGATGCGGAACTTGTGAGCATAGACTGTAGCCAATGTTAGTCGCTTAGAGGTTACCCTGGTTTCCACTGTGCACTTGTGAACTTTTGGATGCCTTGCTCTTTAGTGAGGTTCTTGGTCGGCCACTCCTGGGAATGATAATAATGTTCTTGAATTTCTTCTGTTTGTATGCAGTCCATCTCACTGTGGATTGTTGGACTCCAAACTCTTTAGAGATGGTTTTGTAACCTTTTCTACTGTCTTTTTCCTGAGGTCCTCAAAGTTTTTCTGATCATGCCATGATACACTTTGACAATCATGTGTTGTGATGATCAGACTCCCGTTCTTCCAATACAACAGGACACCCATGCACACCTGATCAGTCAGTAATTCGATCGATTGAATACACCTGACTCTAATTTCACATTCAAATGTACTGCTACTCCTAGATGTTCACATACTTTTGCCACTCTCAGATATATAATATCAGTTTAGTAATTTCCTCAATTAAATAATGTGCAAGTGTTTATATTTGTCTCATTTGTCTAAATGGGCTCTTTTTATCTACATGAAAATCTGTTATTGGTTCTTATCAGAATATGGGTTATACAGAAATATATAAAATACTGAAGGGTTCACAAACTTTCAAGCTCCACTGTGTGTTTGTGTGTGTGTGTTTGTCTCTGTCTTACTGTCTTACATTGGTCAGTGCAATTTCTTAACACGTTCCTTACCGATAAAAATGTAGCCTACCTTATAAGGACTGTAGACACCCTTCTGCTTTTTTTAATCATAGAGTGATTTATATATGAAACAGTTCGACAGAATATCAGGGGGCAGCTATCATTCTGTGATCTATATCCTCCATTGCCCTCATTAAAAATGTATGTGCATGCTGAAGGGGAACAATATAGAAATATAAATCATATCGCTACAGGCATGTGAGCAGACTCGCCAAATTATTTATTTTTGACTCTCTCCATATGTTTTCTTTCGCCCTATTGTTTCTATTGTGTTTCTGTTCTGGCCAGAGGGACGCTAAACTGGGAAGTGTAGGCTAAACTGGGGCAATGAGGTAAGCTTAGAAGCCTCTTGGCCTAAATGTTAGCTGGTATAAAGCTGAGAAGTGTTGCTATTAGGAAAGGACCGATCAGGATTTAATTCGATTGGTGATTTTTGTGAATAGACTCGGTCGATACCGATATGATTTCCGATCTCTCATTTCTGGTTACAATTTTTTTTTCTTGTTTAGGACAAACCTCCTTCATGTGCTGTATGTGTAATACTTCTATTGACTAAAATAATTAATACTGAGGTCCTGAAATTATTCAGTCAATTAACAAGTAGTGAATAATATTAGTAATAGTTAATAGCTTTAAAGAAATATTGTACAGCTTTTTGAAACTGTCTATATAGTCTTGAATATAGTTTTTCTAGATATAGAAGGTCTAGAAGTGAAGCAGTACATAGTTTTCAAAGTTTCAGTTTTCAAATTTTTTTCCATTTCCATTTCCAAAAATGTTTTCCATTTTTTTTTTATTTCGTATAGAAAATACATTTAATAGAGATTTTCATATTACAACATTTATACATTTATATCATTTACATTTATATCATTTAGCAGACGCCCTTATCCAGAGCGACTTCCAATTGGTACAGTCTTACAATCCAAGCAATTGTGGGTTAAGGGCCTTGCTCAAGGACCCAACAGTGGCAGCTTGGCAGAGGTGGGATTTGAACCCTGGACCTTCTGGTTCAGAGTCCAGTACCTTACCCGCTAGGCTACCACAGTCCCCACAGCAGATTTTTTAGGTCTTTATTATTAAAATTATATTTATAAATTGCTACTTTTGATTATGTATTTCTGTTTGCCCGGTCTTCTTATGTTAAGAAAAAAGGAAGTAAAAAAGAAAGAAAATTACTTTCTTGTTCAGGTTTTTTCATGCAACTGTTGTTTTTTTTTATTTAAAGGTAT